>VZTU01024640.1:75587-94357 GCA_013400835.1 Zapornia atra | reverse complement strand
GCACAGCGGAGAAGGAAAATTGCTATGTCAGGTCATCCTGTATTGATTTGGTTGAAGATAGTAAGACCTGATGTGACCTGCTGAAAAGATGACATGAGGTTATGGCCTAGCCTACCAGTGCTTCACGTCGTATTAAACACTCCACAGGGGCAACATCTGGAGGGTTAAACAACTGCTGGGTAATGCAATTTTAAATACCACTTCATCAAAGTAATAGACTCCACAGGACCCTCTTGGGATCTGTAAACTGATGTGTTCCAGGCTTTGTGTGCTGCAGCCCTTTTGTGTAGCACATTAAGGACAGCCTGATAGCTCTGACTATTGCAGAGTGATAGAACTGAGCTTTGCAAACTCATCTAACAGCACACTGACTCACTAGGCCTGGGATCAAATGCATGGCCTTTATGGCTTTTCTCTTCTGGTTTGGGCTTTTTTGTTTTGTTTTGTTGTCTTTTTTCTTTTTTCTCAAAGCTTGATAGATTGTATATCCAAAATCCCTGCAAGCTGAGGGAAAGGTTTTAGACCAACAGATTTATACTTGGGTCTAGTTTAACAGCAGTGCATGAGCTTCTAAAGGAGATCAGTTCCATGCTTTCTGTTTTCCTGAGTAGTTACAGAGGAGGGAGCAAATCTTCTGTGCGCTCTTCATAACCAGCCAAGCTTTCAACCTGAATAACAAGCGGATTCCTTGGGTCCTTACTGGACCTGGCTCTTCTCCTGCATTCTTCAAATAAAATCCAATCGTAGCTCTGGGAATACAAATCACGAAGGAAATGGGGTCTCCAGTTTAGTGGACTACGGAGGCTGGTGCCACCATCCAGCTGCAAATCAAGATACCTGATTTAGCAGAACAGCATACAATTTTCTGAAAAAACTCCTTCCACTATTTCAGAGCTGTTAAGCAACAATTAAGAAAAGTCCCATTAAATAATCACTTTAGTCCCGTTGAATAATTACTCACTTAAGGAGAGGACAGCCCAAGAACTTTTTCTAGCACTTGCTAATGCAACATTTGCTTTCTGAATCCAAATCCAGCAAAATCCTCAGCCCACACAGATCCCTGCATCTGGGCAGAGAGAATTTGATAGCTGTTGCCAGCCAAGCTTTGTCACTACCAGAAGCATGTGGAAGCACACGTGGCAACTCCTTTCCAGGGGAAAAAAAGTTAGGGTCAGGCCTGTAGCTGACATGAGCCAGCAGCATTCAGCTGAGGTCAAAAGAAAGGTTTTGATTCTTTCCGAGCAAGTATCTACCCTCACTGCCATCCTTGCTTGCAAGTCTTTCTCCCTACTTTACTACACTCAGCTCAAAGAGCAGAAGAAAATTCCTCAATTACCTGACACAGTTTCAGTTCAGAAATGCCTCTGAGTAAGTTTTTGTGTGATGCCTTTCAAAGAGAGATCCTGATAGTAGTCATGGAGCAGGGGGAGGAGGTCTGAAGCTAACTGTAAGCCACCATTGCAATTGTTTGCTTGTTACTGGATATTAGTAAACTCAGGGGTGTTAGAGAGAGAGCAATGTGTTGTAACTTACAAAATAGTCAGTCTTCAGCTGCCTTAGTGTCAGCAGGAGCCCAGACCTGAATTATCCCTGAAGCGGGTCTTGCAGCCTGACTTGACAGGGTCCGTGCCATTCCTGCCCAGCACGTTTGTATCAGGCAGTCCTGTACACAGTTAATCATACTAGGCTAACTGTCTTTTAGAAACTACAACATTTATGAACGCAGATATGAACAATGCCCTCCCTTTGCTAAACCAGTTTGTGACCTGCACTTTAGAAACAGAACTTATTAAGACTGCATGAGCTACTGTAATTTACTTACTGGAATCATTTTCCATCCCTCATTACTGCTGAGGAGACCGCGGCTGCCCTCCATCTGTGGAGAGGTCTTCCTAAGAAAATGGGGAGCAGTAGGGAAACAGCATGGATTCTCCAAAGAATGCATTAGTTTATTTATTTATTTCAAATGTCTTTCATGTCTTGGCTTTGTGCATCTTTTCCAAGAAGCAAATGCTTCACAGATGGAAAGAAGCAATTTTCAGTTGTAAAAATTCTAAACAGTTCAGGTGAAATGAAAAACAGAGCTTCCTGGAGACACGCCAGCTTTTCCTTTATTTTTTATCCCCAGCCTCACTTTGATTGTGAAAATATTCACCCACCTCCAGACTTTATAGCAAGAGAAATGCCCTGCCCAGGGACTGATCCACGCCTGAGGTATCACCGTGGGGTTGATTAGAAAGGAAGGCTCCCATTTCCACACAGACACTACACATCTGCTCTGACTATCTGCAGGGTAGATCCACAGTGTCCCTACTGCAAAAATTGAGTCTTACATAAACCAAGTTTATGCTGGCATAGCTCCTCTTCTGCAGGGAGCTCTGCTATGTTGTCGTCACGAAGAAGTCTAATTTGTCCACAGATACTCTGTTTTCTGTCAATTCATATGGCAAGGTAGTGAAATTAGGGGAAAAAAACCTATAGGTGATTTGTGAGAAATGGTAACAAGCTTATTTTTAGATACCTTTTGCTGATAAAACCTTTTGCAATTACCCTTGGAACCTTTGGGTGTCACACACTGCCTATGAGGCACATGAATCTCCCACACGTTCCCTGTGGGGAGCTTAACTCATTCTCTGGGATATCTGCCTCTTAGCCAGACGCCTATACATCTGTGGCCGCCTGTGTGAAGCCTGAAGGCCTGCAGGAGACCCACCAACATCTCCCCCACGCTGCCAATGGCCATGGGTGTGGAGCTGGCATGATCCCCATGTGTCTGCAGTGGAAGGAATGAGTACAGGCTATGGGAGTGTCCTCTGGGTGACAAGGGGGTCCAGCGTCCAGTTCCCTGGACTCTAAACCATTTGGAATGCCCCGGATCAGAGACAGAGGGAAGTACGGAAGAAGGCCTGTAATTACTAGCTGCTGCCGCGTCTCCAGGAACGCAGCTCCGGAACACGCTAATGCATAATGCTCAGTCGCTGGCTCACTTGGGATGTTGCAATGGATTTTACAACGCGCATTTGACAAGCATGTCGTGCGGGGCTCTACAGGAAGAGAGAGAAACACTCACAGCAGTGGGTGCTGAATCAGGGTCTAAGTGTCTGATCCAAGGTTATTTGCTGTAAAGTCTAGGACATTCCCTGAAAAATGTTGAGTTGTGCAGGAAATGTCTGGTTACTTGTGTAACTGTTTGTAAGATATACAAACTCATCAGGCTCTGACTCCTAAGTCTTATGACAATAATGCATTTTCTTCCAGACATGTTCAATTGCATATCTGATACACATACTGCTTGGCCAAAATGACTTGTTAGTGATTTATTTTGAATATCCAGCCTTTACCATATGACATCACCTCCTTAACTTGATGAAAAAAAGGTTTAGCCTGAATTCTTCCCATTAAAAATAATGGGGCACTGGTTTCTCAATGCCAATATTTACTGATATCAAAGCAAAATATTGTCTTGGTTATTTGTCTTAATTTAGCCCAAACAGTACACAAAGCACAGTGTACAAAAACAATATGTTCTTTCTTCTAAACCAGATCATCACTTACTAATTACTATATGATTTGAATGAAAACAGAGGCATGATTCAGTGATGGTTTATAGAAATTATCTCACTATATTTAGAGGTTTTTTCTTACCCTGATTGATAGAGGGATCATATAAGATAGCTTCCTGTATCTGACTTCACCCAAAATCATCCTTTATACAAAATACAGCAGAATGAGACCCAGATCCTTTGCAAAACCTCTCTAAGAAACAACTACATTACAACAGTAGTTATATGTAGTGTGCGTCTGTATGTGTGTGTCTTTGTGTGTGCATGCACACACATACATAATCAACTTTAAAACTTTAACTAAAGCATACAGAACCCAATGGTATTGGAACACTCCTAAAATTCAGGTGCTGCATTTGTGTTGGGTTTGGGTACATTTTGCACGGACCATTTAATGTATCTAAATCCAACACAAAGCCAAACCCTCTATTAGAAAAATTTAATGTGAGAAATTTTATGCCCAGAAAGGATCCTTTGCTTCTAAGTATGGACCTGGACATGTGGCTTACCTTCCTGCGATTGCTGTCCCCTTTGGAAACTCACATGGAAACTCAAGGGCTGCAAGCTCAGGTAAAGCATCAAAGAAAAAAGTCATTTAGAGACTTTTTACAGAGCTAGTCTGCTTCCAGCACACCAGAAAAAACAAAATTGAACCAAAATTTTTGACCAAGGACTCTAGGAGACATTTGACTATGAATGAATCTGTCTCTTCCCTGTTAGGTTTCTATTGCTTAAGAAATCTGTAGCAGAAGCTACAAATGGATTTTTCTCAAACCTTTCTAATGTAAGTAAGTCCCCTTGTTTACACACATGGAGTGGATCTGTGCTTCCATCCACCATGAGTGCTTTCTCCTCCTACCTTCTCTCTAACAGTTTCCATGCCCGGCTCCTGCACTGCAGGTGGTGTGGTCTAATGGGATCCCTCTTGTGTCAGTGGTGAACACACCAAAGCCCATTCATAGACTTCGTTGGCGCTTTGCTATCTACAAACATTCCCAAACAATGCCAGGCTCATCCAACACGAACTTTTTAGCCATAGCTCACACACTGTTGCTCCTGTGTGGAAGGAGAATTTCTGCCCCGTTGCCACTAGATGGAGTAAAGCCAAAACTTGTCGGTTTAATTAGCCTTGCAATAGGAAACATCCATTTCCAATATTTTTAATTATTTTTTCCACTTAAACGACTCTGTTAAGCGGAAAACCAAGCCTGCCTGGCTCTAGATGGAGGGAAAGAGCCCTGCTCAATTTAGTGCACTGCACTGATTTATAACTAGGGTTCACTCAAAGGATTTGTGGCACATGGACTTTCCTGTTTGTGCTTTGGAGAACTGAAGTCAAATTCTCAAAAGACTGATTACCTTCCTTGTCTTACATCACCCCATTCAGATGAGTAAATAAGGATTTCAAACGATGCAGACAGCCCCCATGCTGTGACTATGCAGGTACACAGGTCCTATCACTAAGAATCTAAGGTAGATCATTAATATCTGATAGTGCCGACATCCTTGAAAGAATTAATTGATAGTCCATCTTCCCTCTTTCTCTTTCACTGTGTTAGCATGCCTTCTGCTCTTGTCCATGTGAGCATCTAAACTCCCGTTGTCTGCTCCACTGATGTGGACTAATAATACGTAAAGAAATCACAAAATGCCACTTAGATTGCGTTCACAGCACAGGCGGTGTTCCCAGATATGTGCAGCACAGCCCTACTTCTGTTTCCAGCTAGGGTAGTTTTACAATTTTCTTAAATGGCAGCTGACAATAAGAAAACAGTTGTGGCTTCTGAAAATCTACTGCATACAGATGTGCATTTTGCAAAGTACAGCACAGTGTGGTCAGTGAGCATACATACTCATACACTCAGCATACATTCATGCATTTACATACAGTTCCCCATACTGCTGTTTTTGTTGTTGTGATGCTTCTGCATATACACGACACTGCTGAACCCCCCTGAAAGGAAGTCTAAAGGTGATTTATGTACTACTTTGCTTAATGCATAGCATAGGATAGGATAGGACAGAATAGTTCTGTTGGAACAATGATCTTCTAGTCCAACTGCCTGACCAAACCAGGGCTGATCAAAACTTCAAGCATGTTATTAAGGATGCTTTCTGAACACCTCTTAAACACTGGAAGGCTTAGGGCACCTCACACCTCACTTGAAAGCCTGTTCCAGTGTTTGACCGCCCTCTCTGTATCTATTCCAGTCCTGAGAACCTTACCTCCTATCTCATCTTACTTGGAAAGAAAGTAAGCAATGCATTCATGCTCTTCCTTGAATCCGAATTATAAGCTATTTTTTACCTTTATTCCTTCTGAAGCAGGAACCATTTCTATTTTACAGACTTTTAAGATCTTCTGGTAACCAAATTAATGCCTTGCAGATCTCTGCTACCACGCTGCTTGGATGTTATTTCTTTTCCACCAAGTCAGGCTCCTTTTTACTGTACTCGGTGATGAAATGATTTAAGGCAATAGCTGGTCAGAAGTCCAAACACATCTCATCAAGAGCTTTTTAAAAGAAAATGTGGAGGAATGTTTCAGCTTGAAGAATAATCTTGTATGTTCTCCAGGAAGTTTTGAACAGATTCAGGAAAAAAATAGAAACTTTGAAACCGAATCTATCTACTTGAAATGTTCTGTTATGGTATTTTTGCAGTATTTTTTTTAGAAAGCAATGGAATTACCATTTTTAATAAACCAAGAAATTATAAATGCATTTTATAGTAATTGATCTTTTGACTGGAATCACCATTTTGCTTCAGGATTTTAAAACTTAGCAGTGGAGATCACAGGTCATCTGGACAGGAAAGTAAGTTGCCATTTCAGTGTAGAGTGCATCAGTTTGAAATAAAAACATTGTTTCTGCATAGAAGAATATTTCAACCTCTTCTACGGGGGCTCCCCATGCCAATTGCTTACCTCTCCATGTTGTGCCTGTTACACTTCAAGACTGTGAGGGTTTAATGACCAAAGACAGCTTGTGAGGTCTCAGTTGTGCAAGCAAAGCTCTACTTTGCTGCTCCAAGGCCAATGGAGTGGGGTGAGAGCCAGGCATTCTGTCACGGACAGGAGAGGAAGAGTGGGCAGGAACATAAGAGGGATGGGGAAAGAACCAAGGGAAAATATTAGTTCTTCAGGCTTGCTGCTCCTGATGCTTCCAGGAGAACAGGGAAACTGAGCCCAGCTGAGCTGCTTCCAGCCCAGGACGATGATGACTTCCCACATCCCAGATCTTCCTTCAGCAAAGCAGTAGAAACATCCAGCTTAGACCTCTGGCATGGGCAGAATCTGTTTCCCCCCCTGCCCTCTCTTCTGGGGTAGTATCCTGCCAAAGCCACTTGCCTAGGCCTACCATTAGCTCTGATTTGTCTTACAATTTATTTTGCTCAATTCAAGAGTACCATACCAGAATTTCCAGAGGGTTTAGGTCAGGTGTATGTCTTCTGCTACCAAAAGGCATGACCCCTCAGCAACCAAATTATTTTTCTTACTGAAACTGTAAACTGCATCGGGCTGGTATATCATAGAACTCCCTGAAAGTGTCCAGCACAGGGCCACCAAGATGATTAAGGGAGTGGGACACCACCCTTATGAGGACAGGCTGAGGGAGCTGGGCCTGTTTAGTTTGGAGAAGAGGAGACTGAGGGGTGACCTTATTAACGTTTAAAAATGTGTAAAGGGCAAGAGTCAGGAGGATGGAGTCAGGCTCTTCTCACTGATGGCCAGCAATAGGACAAGGGGCGACGGGTGCAAATTGGAGCATAGGAAGTTCCATGTGAATATAAGGAGGAACTTTTTCACTGTGAGGATGACAGAGCCCTGGGACAGGCTGCCTAGAGAGGTTGTGGAGTCTCCTTCTCTGGAGACATTCAAAACCCACCTGGATGTGTTTCTGTGTGATTTAGTCTAGGTGATCCTGCTCTGGAAGGGGGGTGGACTAGATGATCTTTTGAGATCCCTTCCAACTCCTAACATTCTGTGAGTCTGTGATATCATAACTTTCTAAACAGGAGTTTGGTTAGGCTACCGTGTGTGCCACAGGACCTTTTGACACAAAAAAATTAAGAGTTCACTGACCCTTCTTCATTTACCCTTCTTCACTAATAAAATTGCAATTGTGTTAACTCCCTCTTCCTTGAAAACCCTAATGGAGTATTAACTTAGTATCATATCTCAAGAACATCAGGTACATCAACAGCTCTTGCAATTCACAGATTTTTTTTTTCAGGGCTCTCAAACATGTCTTCTAACAATTCCTCATCCTATTTTCTTCACAAAACTGGCCACCACTGCATTTAAAATGTGCTATGAAGAACCTGAGCGATTATTTGTTGCTTTGATGAAACATTTTGAGTGTAGACATTAATATCCGTATACATCTAATTTGCATGTGTGGGGGGGATCTACCACAAGTACCTAACTTCAGTTTCATAAAAATTATGCATCAAATAGAGAGGACTTCTCTAACTTTTTTGGTACTCAGTGAAGAGAAAGAAACATTTTCATAGGGCATATATTTTCTCCTAAATACTCATGTAAGGCTACAGCATCAATGATTCTAGAGATGTTTTTCTCTCTCTCTCTGCCAGCCATAAAAGGGGACCTAGGTGATTAACTTAAAGTAGATGATTAAATTTTTAGAAGCTAAGGTTAGGTCAGATGAATCCCAACAGCTATGTCTTACCTTTAGAATCAAGAGAAAAAAACGGTTTTATGTCTCTTAGAAAGCTCTGTATCGGTATATAGCTATGCATATGCTAATGCATGTGCGTTTGAATATTAATGAGTCTATGTAAATGTCCACATAGGTACAACTACATAATACTAATTTGTACCAACTACATTTATTTCAAGATGAGGTTTCTTTGTGTCTCTCTCCTTCCTGACCTACCTTCCTGTCTCTTCACAGTCTGGAAGAGATCACTGCCTAAATACTTGGTATGTGATCATAGTTTTTTTAACTTATTGAAGCAAAAGCATTTGGAAACATCTCTCTTCATTGCATATTGCTTGGCAATCTATTCTATAGCGCAAAAGTGGTCTTAAAATTGGGTTGCTTCCTGTTGCTCGGCTTGTAAGCCTCGAGTCTTTATATAATTCCGCAGCTGTGAAATATCATTTCATTCTAAGGCTGTAAAGAAAATTGCTTCCTTCGCTGTTGTTTGGGCAGGACCACCAAGCAAAAGGGAGAAAGGGTCCTGCTAGGGGCTGTGCTGGCGGTGCCCGAGGTCAGAGCAGGGGAAAGTGAGTGGCTGTGCTTCACGTGCATGCCACATTTGTGAGGAGCATGTTTGTGCCTGGAAACACGGGAGCCGTCAGCATGCCCCTGGGACAGACAGAGCTCTGTCAGTTCACCTCACATGGGTGTCTTTGCTGCTCAAACCTGTTATTCAGCCACCCCAGCACTAGGCCTGCCCTTAGTCGGGACTAAAAATTATGCCAATGAAAGGTGTTGGGGTTTTTGGTTTGGTTTGTTTTCGGTTTTTTGGTTTGTTTTTTTTTTAATATAGAAAAATGTCAGAAGGGGCTAGGATAAGATTAGCAAAACAATTTCCATTGCTGACCAAACACAGATTTAAACCCAGGTCACCAAAGGTGAAACGTCACTACACCTAGTTATGTAGTTTTGACTTCCCAGTTAATCCTTATTTCAACATAATGAAACTCAACTGTCAGCTGGAATACAGTGTCCAGCCCTAGCATCCACACCTTCAAAAGGATTTTGAAAAATTGGAAAGTGTTCAGGAAACTGCTTCAGGAATGCTTTGAGAACTCTTTAATCCAACAGACAAAGGCATAACAAGATCCAGTATCAGAAAGCTGTGTTTTGAAATATTCAGATTAGAAAGAAGGAGGATGAGAATCCATAGGCAGGGAGGCACTTACTAGATTCTCCATCTCCACAAACATTTGAATCCATACTGGTTTAGCTTGTAAAGAACATCATCCTCAGCTTAACCAGAACTATGGAGTACAGGCCAGAATTAATAAAATTAATCAGATTCCTCTTGGGGGGACTTCTTGGTAAACAAAAAGTTGATGAAAAGTGAAGGATGTCACTTCAAGCCTTAAGCCCCATGCCTTCTCCTTTGAAGTATGCAAGTAAGAGTTGGTACAATAATCTCATACCCAAACGGAAACCTGAGCCAAGGTTTAGGTAAATTCTGATAATCAATTATTTTAAACTATGTTCTTCAATACTTATAGATTTAAAAAAAAAAAAAGTATCCTTTTTTTTTCCCCTTGTATAGTAGTGAGGTGAGTTGTGATCCAAACATTGAATTTATAATGAGACTGATGAGATGAACATGATGTGTTTTGGTACATATATCCAAAGGGCTGGAGAAGAGGCTATGCTGCAAAAACCAACCCTAGAAAACAATTTACTCTAGGACTCTTTCTTTCCATACTTACTCAATATCTAGTCACAAATCATAAGCTCATCACATTTGGCCAGCATTTAAAGCCATTTAGCTGTATTTTCATTAAAGGAATTTACAGTAAATATACTTAAGACTATTAATATTTCTTATATTTTATATTCTTATTGCAGTGGTTACCTTGTATTGTTTGTGTAACCTGAGTGGACAAGAGGTCTAACACATGCAATGCACAGTCAGGTTGAAGTGTGGCATCCACAGATGTTTGCTTGAATGAAACTTCAACGCTTAACCAGAAATGGATATGAAAAAGTGCATAAGCGAGACGGAAATTATCTGAAGTCCTAAGAATATTCTCTGAGTACTTTGCACCAGCACAATCAACATTCAGATGAAAGTGTCATGCAGAGACTTACAATGCCTTTTTTTTAGATATAATTTCTCTAGGTGGCATGCTGCCACGTTTACTTATTGTTCCTCCATCTTATCTTTCAATGTAACTTTGTAATTGTCAAATCCTTCTGTTGCAATAGCTCTCTCAGCCTTTCCTTTGTCCCTGTTTTGCTCCCATCCTGACTGCTCCAGTTCCAGGTCATTCCATTCCAATAGCCTCTATGTTTAGACAAGTATATTACTTTTGAAAATTAGAATGCATACATGCAAGTCACCTTACTGTAACTCCACTGCTTGTCTGCAATGCTTTTTTCCACTGCTCCATTGCATGAAGTACCACATGCAGTACCACATGAAGTACCACAACTCCAGTGCTCTATTGCATGAAGTACCACAGCACCTCAGGAGCTGCAGAAGTCCTAACCTTTATCTCTTAATGCTAAACCACAGAAGTTTGTCTCTGAATTTCCTAATACTTAGAGGAAGAAGCACTAAGCCTGTTTTTTTTTATATAAAAATTAAGCAGGCGGTGATGGTAGTGGTAGTGAAAGCAGTCCTGAAGATGTGCTTGCATATTCAGAAGCTGGTCTTTTCTTTTCCTAATTACATAAGTTGGCTTAATAGAAGTCAATAGTATGAACTGTACCTGTCTATCATATTCCCCACCCCCACCCCTTCTTAACAAGAAGGGTCATAAGGTTGATCAATGAAAATACAGATCTAGAAGTAGAAGAAAGATAATTATGGGTGGAGGAGGGAGTCTTGTTTTCTTGTTTCTAGTGTAATTTTTAGTGGTCTAATATTTTTTTTTCTTTAACATGAAAATTTCTGCTTATTCCTACCAAGGCTTAATGTACAGAAAACTGGATTATTCGGTTCCCATATAGTGTGTCATGAAAAGAGAAGAAGCATGTACAGCAATACTGTCATTTTTAACTTGCTGAAAATTACTTCAGAGGTGAAGACCTTATAAATACCTGGTTGCAATCAAACACGTCCTTTGGAGAAAGGATGATGCTTTTCCAAATGCAGTATTGAGCACTCGTGACACCTGCAGAGCCTGTAAAATGCTAAACATTCCTGCACTGCCTCAACTGATTTGTCCGGACGAGTCATAGTGTATCCACCTACAGTTGACAAAGATCTGTTATTAACTAATAACAAAAACAGAGGGAACAGAAGGAATGAAGAAACAAAGTGCTATATTACTTAATACACATATATATATCTCAAAGTTAAGCTAGATAATTGAGACATCATTGTGTGACATTAGGA
The DNA here is from genome assembly GCA_013400835.1 of Zapornia atra. NCBI lineage: Eukaryota > Metazoa > Chordata > Aves > Gruiformes > Rallidae > Zapornia > Zapornia atra. The sequence goes on along the minus strand of VZTU01024640.1, from coordinate 82,739 downwards.
GCAGAGAGAAGGAAAGCAAAATGCCCTCATTTACATGGAACGGATGAATGATGTATTAACTGTGCATAAAGTGTGTAAAACAGGCCAGGCAGATTGACAAAACTCGGCAAAAATACTTCAATTCACAGAGTCAAAGTATGCAATAAAAGCAAGCTGATGCTACCCTGACTGCTACATTTCAGTACATTTCACTTTCTAAGAGGCAGAAATATTCCTAAATTCCCCAAAAATCATAGGTTCCACTTGTTCTGGCCAAATCTCGGTCCCTTTCTAGTTCATGCAATACATGTGAATATTTTCACGGTTTCCGTTCTGTTTTCCTGGTCCACGATCCCATCTATTTCCTAGGGTTATGAAAAAAGTGTCTTAAGAAAATAACAGAGAAGGATGTGGATTGGACATTGTGTATAAAAGGCTTCCTAAAGGACGGGACTTGCAGGGACAGTCATGTGTGGCAAGTGTTATGTTATAGAATATTCTGTGCTCTGTCACCTCATTACCTCATGCAGTAGCAGCTTAATGTTATTTCTCCCTAACATTTAGCTGATGTGTACATAGCATGTTTGAAATATTGGCAGATCCTTTTGTTTGAACTGATGATTTCAGTGAAATTCTTGTGTATTTCCCAAAACATCCACTGCCAGTCACTATTGGCGAGATAAATATAAGTTTAATTAAAATGTCTAATTCAATCGTGCCATGTGCTATTAATATACTTTCCCCCTGTGTGCTGTACATATTAAATTGTTATCATATGTATTCTGTCCTCAACGTATCCCTGGCAGGATTCTTGTCACTTAAAATCTGCCCTGCTGTCAGAATGAATCATCCATCATTTTATTTGTTTGCTTGGAGCATCCTCCGCTGCTTGGGGTGGGCTCTTTTTGCTCTGGGTGACTCAAACATCTCCCACAGCCTGCCCGCTCTGCCATACCAAGGAAGAAAAAGCTTGTTAAGTTTGAAGAAGACATGCTCTCAGTCATGGACAGCATTGGGCTGCCTTGAGAGTGGTAGCAGGGGAACACTCAAAGTACACAGAGCAAAAGATTCTGAGCTTTCCTAAAGTGTAACAGCAGCATAGTAGGCTGAGAAGCCTCTTTTCCTCTTCTTCATAGCTGCTGTGATGTGAAGCCCACAAACAGGGAGAACATGGTGTTTGGTTGAGGTTTTTTTTTCTCCTTTGGGACATGCTGCAGCTAATTAGTCTTCCATCTCAGGGGAGTTTTGAATGATTTTTCCTCTGAAACTCTAGAGATTTGAAACACCTCGAACTAAAGCAAGAAGCTGGAGCATGTTATACAAAGATATAATATATATGGCTGGGTTATAGACCAGGTTTTGAGAGGTCAACCACCAGGAGATTCAAAACTAAGGATGAGCAAGGAAATATTAGCTGATGCAGATGGAGAAAAAAAATACCCCCTGGTTTTGAAACTTTGTCTTTTGCATTTTCTTCCTTTCCAATTGCATGAACTTGTGCTGTTCAGGAGTAGAGGGAGACATCACACAAAGAGCACCACTTGTAAGAATCTCACTCAACACATTTTCATGAAAGAAATTAACCAGGGACCAAGTTAATTACTCACAGTTCTTGGAAGAAGCTATATTGGCTGCCTTCCTGGTTCCACACACATTGCCTTTATTAGTCGTTATACAGCAAGTGAATCATACATGACAAAGCTGGTCTGGCTCTAATATCTGAGGTTATCTGGTCCTATTTAGTGGCATTCCCTAGAGATCCAGATGTCCCCACAGCCTCTCATGGCACTGAAGAAGGAAGAGAACTCATCCCAAATGGACTTCTGCTCCCTGCCCATCTCTCTTCAGGTAGGTAGTCTCTCAGTCTAACCAGAGAAAATGGTGATGGAGTGGAGGTTAGCTGATCTCCTTGTTCATCCAGTTCATCTTGGATTTAGGCAGGGTCATCTGCGCTGAAATCACTGAATCGTCATCAAAGCAGAGTAAAAAAAGAGTGTGTAAGGTTAATTTAGAGAAGGAGAATGACAGATTTCAGATAGCTTTATGTTAGCTTATTCTTTTCCTTGTCATTGGAAACAGTTCCAAGCAAAAATCCAGATCTGTGTCACAAAGTGTATGGAACAGAAAATGTAGGCCTGGACATGTGTAATGCTTTGGCATATGGGATCACTGCTGTCACTCTACATAAGCAATTTTCAAAGGGTTCTGGGTGGCTCAGGTTCCTCAAACTGTTTCATGAGAATTCAAGGATTTTGTAAAAGATTCATAACTTAACAAACTGCAGCTTGAAAAATCGTGTTGAGAAGCACAATTTGGGCTACCATGTTCTGAGAAAGGGACCAGTGAATATCTACAGACCTATTCTGTCTTGAAAGGGAATGACAGCATTGATACTTCACATGGTCCTTCCCTCTGCCTTTTTCTGTTCTTCAGTAGTTATCCCTTTTCTTATCACAATCTCCTCAAAAACAGTATGACAGCATGTATCTTTGAGCCTTTATCAGTAGGATTCATCCTCAAGCTGAAAAAAAAATTCCAGTCAAGGCGAAGTTTATTCAAGGCCCTGTGTGGACTCAACTTTTTAACCTAGTAAATTGAATTTGTGAGCCTTCTGGAGAATTTTCAAAGGTAGACGTGTGAGGAGCAATCATTTCCTCCAAAAAGCCCCAACTCCACACAAAGGAGAGGCAACTTTCAAATACCCAGTATAGCCCAAGTTCCTGGTGCATGAAGTGAAAGAAGATAGAGGTAGAGAAAGGTGCCTGCACTTTCTTCTCCTTCCAAGGAACACACAGAGTAATTTATGTTTGAAGCCAGAACCAGGCAAGACTGAGAAAGTTTAATTCATTTTTGCTGTGAAATGCAAACATGGCTTTTTTTGACACGAATAGTTTTATCCATGTTAATTAAGTTTGTTACTGGGGATTGAGTGAAGTATTTACTCATGTCCCAGGATGGGATGTTGCTCTGTCTCAGGTAGAGACATATTTCAGAGGGTTTTTTCATAGCAGAGATAAAGTACTGAAAAAACAGGATCCAAATTACTGCTGCTTAGAGTGCTTTTCTGGCTTGAATCCACAAGGTTAGAAAGAACTCCAAATTAAAAAACAGGTGCACTATGTCCAAAGGTGCCTAATTGTCTATGAAAACAGCACAAGCTGTTGAAGTTCTTGACAAGTGTGATTAATCTTAAGGGGACGCAACATTCTCCTGCATTCTCACAGCTTCTCCTAAGCCATGACCCAGTGCTGCCACTAGGACCGATTCGGCAGGCGGCTGAATTATCATGCAGATAGGCTGTGTGCCAAGCGCTCTGCGTCAGCCGTGCGGGATATCACGGTGTATAATTCTCATTCAGCAAGGTGGCTTTAAATGGGAGTTATTAAGGAGCCACAAGTGGAATACTTGCGCCAAGTGACCATGGCTGGAGTGGGTCCAGCCACTGAGATCGAGGAAACTCACGACCAGGAGTCAGTGAGCAAGGACAGACCAGCTCAAGGCTCCAGATGGAAAGTATGCTCAGGAAAACAGAGAAATCAAGGCCACTCCAAACCAAAGAGCAAATCAAGTGCAAGGTCAGGACATCAAAGAGCTTGCATTAAAAGCCTTGGATAAAGACGAGTTAGGGCTAGAATGAGATAAGGCAGGTTAGTCAAGAGGCAGGAACCATGCAGAACCAAAAGGGATGCAAGGCAGTGAAAGCAGTTTGTGGGGTTGCCAGAAGGTAAACCAGCTGTCGGACAGTCAGAAGGTGTGCCAGCTGTCAGTCGTGCTTCTCAGGACACTGAACTTTGGGGAGAGTGTCAAGCCCAGCTCCTGATTACAGAGCTTGGCTGCGTGGTCAGGCCCTGGGAGAGGAGAACATATGCCCAGCCCAACACTGTGACCAGTTTGTTCATCCAGCTGAGATTTGCCAATTTACAAGCAAGGAAAATTTGTAGAATGGAACCATCGGATCTCTCAGGTTTTTTTTCTTTTCCATCTTATGAAACTCTGTAGATCACGTCATGGGACAGGAGTGAGGTCAGGGAATGGGATGGACTGTATCATCTCCCAGGCCTCCTTTGGCTCTGGGGCTGCACTGCAGCCCTTTGTGCTCTCCAGGCACTCCTGCCAGATGTGCTCACAGATCCAGACAAATTCTGTGTTCAGGGCTGCAAAGCAGAGAGATTTTCTGTAACAGTGGTGACAAAGATATGGTCCTTGCTGTGAAGGAGATGGGCACCAGTTGTTTGTGTTTTTTTCTCAGTGTGAGACAAAAGACATGGATCACAGTCATTCCTGAAGTGTGGCCACATCAGAAGTAGAATGTAGTCATGAAATCTGTAGATTAAAAGTAGGTCTATGCTTCAACAGCTTGCTGAATTACAAGCCCTGTAATTGCCAGGGGATGTTAAAGGTTAGGCCGTCACTTTAAGTACAGCATACAATAGAAGTCATGAGGAAAGATGCATGCGCTTTATAGTGATGTTTCTAGATAACTGCTATCTGCAGTGTATAAGTAACTTGTTTTTAAAAAGCAAAACAGAACCTGCACACATGACTAGAGCATTTTTAATGGCATCAAATCCTGGTTATAGACCAAAGCAAAGAATAAACACACTATGTATTTTCTATGTCAAATCAACACCCTTCACAGTTCTCATTAACCAAATAGTAAAAAAAGAACCCAAAACAAAACAAATTGAATCCAAAATGCCTTGGTCAGTCTTACTACTAGATAGATGGAAGGAATATGCATGAAAAGCAAACACTGATAAAATAGACAATGTAACATTCCTGTTTTAAAAATAAGGCATGTAATGAGAAAATAAAAATTATTTATGAAGTCAAACGACTTTTAAATCTTTAAATTCCACACATACCTTCTAGGATTATAGTAACCTGTGGAAGGTCATTATAGTTATAAGGGAAAAGATTAAATAAGCACTTAAGCAGACATAAATAAAATGGACAGGTTAAAAGCTATTAAATTGAACAAGACTAGAGGGAAAACTAATCAGTGCTGTAAAGGAATCCAAACCAACACAGAAGGAAACAAACACAATGTTGAGAATGGCTAATGGGAAGTAGCAACCCTGGAAGTACAAAAATCTAAGTCCCAAGCCATCTGTACTGCAGAAAGATCTCGGGTTAGAAGGAGGTGCACAAAGAATTAATTGCAGGAAAACTTCAGTAGTGAGCTCAGAGCTTTTCCCCAAAATAACCAAAATCAGGAGATAAACTTTTTGTAGAGATAAGGTAATGCTGTTGAAAACTAGTAGCTAGAAGGAGGCCTAAGGGAACAGCCTGCCATGGTGCTTGATTCAAAAGCTGCTCAGCTGGAGAGCTGTACCCCATCTCTGGAGTGGCTATCTGTCTGTCAAGGGAGAAAAATGGGAGGCTGAAATAAGGGCTTGGAAGTGGAGCATGATTCTTCCTAGGAAAAACCTGGGGTGGAGGAAGGCACCACCTTCTGACTTTAGAAATACCAAAAGACAATCGGTCAGTCATCTGGATCAGGAGCATGCGGGAAGAAATACTCCTGCTGCAGAGGTGTCAGGGGGGGTGATGGAGATGCGCTGGCTGCTGCGCCTGTTGGGCCACAGCCAGAAATGTAGCTTCATCTCTAAACTAGCAATTTAGTTTCCCCCAAGGAAAAATAAATAGGCAATATGTGAAGGAAAATCTTGTAAGGAAAAAGAAACAGGATATATTTTTTTTAGTTACTCCCGTGTTCCAGAGGTGTAGCTCCTCTGTATTCACTGAGGGATGTTTTCTTTCTCATAAAGCTTTTAAAATGAGGGATGGATTGTACTCTAAGTATGGATATTTCTAAATATGTCTGGTTTAATATATTTCTCAATATTTCTATTTTTATTTTTCTGACTTTTGCCTGAACAAAAAAAAATAAACAAACCCATTTTTTAAAACTAGTTGTGTATATCCCAAAGAGACAAAATACATGTGCTTTCTAGAGAATAAAAAGTAGCATACAATTTTGTGGGGAAAAATTAAATTAAATGCAGAATCAATTAAAAAGGTTACAGAGGTTACAATTTAAATTTGGACATTCTGCTGTCAAAGGTATCTCTGCAACCCCATTCTCTGCTTCAAATGATACTGTCAGACAGATTGGGATAGATGCTGTGCTTCTAATGGCACCTGATGTACCAACAGGCATAGATGCTACTCTGTTCAACTGCATCAGCTAAATGCAGGTCGTTGCATTAAGAGTGCATCTGTTATAACTGATCATTTGGTTCTGCCTAATTTTAATAAGCAATTTTGCCAACATGTTTACTGGAAATATTACAACATCTTCCTGCACTGAGAAAACCCAAAGGGCCTATTTATCTGGTTCAGCTGTATTCTTGTTTAAACAGAGGGTCATACTGAAGCCAAAGGATTGCCATTTTGCCCAGGAGACAGGTCTGATGTTTGACTTAAGACTACAGCACATCTGCAGGAAGGAGAATCCTTTTTCCACAGGCCACTTGAAATCATCCAGAGCGAGCAGAATGCCAACATCAAAGATGCACCAAGGAATGACGATCACAGCCGCTGCGATAGAGTGACCCCAGATTCAGGGAGAGGAGGCTTAGCATCCTGGTTTTATTTTCTGTGCATGCCATGATTTGACGTGTAGTTAACCAAGACAGGGCTAGGAACCCAAACAGTGTAAGGAAAGCAAACCAAACTCAGGCAAAGAATGCTTTGTCCTACCTCAGACTTAGCCCTCAGGTGATCAGGCGCTGCATGCTTTTAATTTTACCAGCTAGGGATATTTTTGAAAATGTTCGAAGAACAAACGTGTCTGGATATTGAGCGTGACACAGAATGTCATGAATGCTTAAAGTTGCAGGTCCTTCAGCCAAAGGAGGAAGATGCTAAGGGAAGGAGCGTGTTTTGTCAGATCCAGGGTGAGAATGTCCCTGCATAAACAAAAGGCTCGGGACTGGGCGTCCTATTAGGGTGGAAAAAAATGGGCGTGGGGGGAGGGGTGGTGGCGGGGGAATGAGAAGAATAAGAAAGGGGGTTAGATCTGCCCACCAGGTTGGGAGGCTGGAGGCTGGCAGGGAGGAGCGGAGCCACAGGCGAGCGGAGCGTGTGGGGCGGCGAGGGGAGGCGGGCGGGGAGGCAGCGGGCGGGCAGGCTGGTGGGAGCTATTTGGCCACCGGAGCCAATCGAAAG
>VZTU01024640.1:3839-75091 GCA_013400835.1 Zapornia atra | reverse complement strand
GCTCCGCCACTCCGCGCTCCTCCTGGGCCCCCGCCCTGCCCGTCCCCGCGCGGGGATCCCCGGCGGCTGTCGGACGTGTCCGCGGGGAGCGCCGCGCCCCGCGCCCCGCCGCCCGCCCGTGGGTCGTTTCCAGGAGCACGTAGCTGCGATAGCGAGAGCCGGCTCCCGGCGGCGGCTGGGTCTCGGGGCTCTGCTCTGAGCGCACTCGGAAGGTACCTGGAAGGCCAGCTTCCTTCGGGCTGGAGGTGTCGCGCATCGCGTCTCCACGCTTCCTCCCAAGGGGAAAAAAACACCCCAAAAAAAACCCCCCAAAAAACCGGGGGAAAAATTAATCTCGCGCTTGAAACCTGTGCCCCTTTGTACCTTCCTTTCTTTGCTTTGGGTTAATGATGGTTTGCGATTATGAAACCCCATGAGGGATCGGCTCCAAGAGTGAACAGCGTTACTTTAAGTCAAGGGTTGGAAATACAGATAGATGTGTATACATACACTGGGGTTCCCCCCCCCCTCTCTTGCTATGAGGATTATAATAATACAAACCCATGTCTGTCTCACAAGGAGCTCCTGCTTGACTTTCAGCTAAAGCTAAGGAAATATTTGCACTTTCACGGGTCTTGCAGAATTGGAGTCACAGGTCTTATAAAAAATTGCAGTGGCATTTGGCTGAACAACTCTTATTTTTAGCACGCTATTGTGAAAGTGGTTATATAACTTTTGGTGGACTTTTGAGGACAAAATTAACAGCTCATAACAAGTGAAACCACTTTTTTTTTTCCCCTCCAAAAGAGGAGAAATAAACAGAACGAAAGCCCAACCAGTAGAGTCAGGTGAACTTCAGCCTGACAAACGTCTGTGGCAGAGGTTCCTTAAGGAAAAGCCCCAAGTTAAGAATCCCACAGTGCTCCCAAGAATCGCACAGTAGCAGGTGCAAGACCAAGCAAAGTCTGTGCAGTGCCCTAATTAGCAAGCTGGTTATCAGGCCACTTCAAGGCTGTTTCTTGCTAAACCAAGAAGTCAACATCACATCAGAGTCTTGTCTTCCCACCGGTGCCAATACAATACAGACACTGTGTTCCCTTAGGGGATTAGTTTGTTTCTTGAACTCCGAGTACACACGCCTGAAATACTTGCTTTAGACTGCCTGATGCATTTTTACGCAGATGCTTCGCTTGCTACACTCGGCGCATAGTTCTCAGGCTGGCCTTTCCTCATCTTTTCCCAAAAGTTAAGGAGGAATAAGAATGTTCTAAGATTTTACAGAGCAGCGCTGAGAAAACAAAGTAAGGAAGAGCAATCTGCTTATTACTGAGAGCGAGACATGAAGGTTCTCTCTCAGTATTCAGGCAAGAGATCCCTTTATCTTCCTGTTGCATGGTCCTCACAAATTGCCATTATCTGAGACATGCAGTGAAGTCCTAAATTACTAATGTTGGTGTGTGTTTACTGGGAAGCTGAAGAGCACAGACCAATTTGTTAAATCTCTGTTATAGGATGAGTGATAAATCTAGCAGGTAGAATTTTGCCTTCTCACATCTCTTGGAGCCTGCTTGTCCGGAGCTCTTGTGCACGAGGAGAGATGTGTCTGGTAGCAGCGATGTTTGCTCAGCCTTCCATTGCAGCATGATAAATAGATGAAAGCAGTGTCAGTGAAAAGCATCAGTAAGACCTCTAACAAGGATGTCACAAAAATAAATACCATCCACCGTAGATTTTCAGATTGGTTTAGCTGCTTTTTGTCTTCCAAATAGACTGTTCTGTTATGAAATATGACTTTTGGTGTGAAATGGAACAAGGAGATGTTTGTTTCTCTCAGACATGTTGTCTCTCAAACATGATGCCTCTCAAAAACTCAGGAGATGTTTGTTTCTCTCCATAGTATTGGGTGAGGGTAAAAATAACACCTGAGTTGCCAGCTGAACTGTATGAATAAATCCTGTCCTTTGGAAAATGCCTGGTTTCAGTCACCGTTTGCCAGTGCTTACTGGAATTTACCGGTTTCTGATGTCTGAGTTAGGACTATTTCAGTGAGCAGTGCAAGTCACTGTGCAGATTCACTGACATCCAAAGAGCCTCTTCAGGAGCTGGGCAGTAAGGGCTTTCACTTCAGTCTCACAGATGCTCCTGGGTGTGGTCGTACATTTCTATTAGTGTTGCAGTTCTTGTCTAGGAGTGTACTTTTGACGTCAGTCTTCCAGTTGTTCCCACTTACTGTCCATCTCTGTCTACCTCATGGTGGGCCAGCTGGATAGGAATCTAAATGCGATGCGCTTGAGTCATTGCTGGAAATTCAGTCCGCGGGACCAGACCAGACGTAGCCTGAACTAAAACCCTATAAAACACATCTAAGCATTGATAGAAAGTCCCCCGTGCTTAGCCGTTGTGCTGTGTGTGTCGGTTCCTTGTTGAGCTGCGCTCCCTGCTGACCCAGACCCGGGCTGTTTGCAGCAGGCGGTGTGTCCCCCAAACTGCCTTTTGCAGGGTTGCAAACCTGCCCCTGCTTCACGTATCGTTTCCTGCAGGCATGTTACCTGGAAGCTCCTGGCTCACCGCGACAGCACAGCTCTGCAGCCAGCGGTGGCTGCTCTCCTGGTGCATACACACCCTGAGCTCTCCTCAGTGCTACAAGAAGACAGCTAATTTTTATTTTTTATTTTTTTTAGTCTGACATGTAAGTGTGGACTACTTTGGGACTGGGATCTTTGGATAAAGGGGCCTTCTGCTTGCCTGGTGAATGTTAACACAGCAGTAGTGTTTAGGGAAGGGCAGTTGGTGCTTTTTCATGGTTGGTTGCCTATCACTTGCTGTACGCCTTCTGCTTAAAGGTTCCCAAGGCTGTGTTTATGTTCCTCATTTCATTTGGGACTGGCCTGAAGCTTTAAAACTGCCATTTAGAAATGCTGTGCGTATTTTGTTGCTGCAGCATCTTGGCTGACTACATATCCCATAACGCACCAGCTTTGGAGAAGGTGCCAGCTGTGGTGGCTGTTCCTGGATCCTGGCACTTGATGAGAAGCATCCTCTGGCCCTGTAGTCTGGTTGCTCCAGGCAGGTGGGAATGTGTGATGCCCAGGAAGATGTTTAGAAATGTCCCCCTAAAGCTTCTAACTAAAAATACAAATATATTTTTTGTCTGCAGTTTTCACTCTAAATCTGAAAACTTTTCAGTTCTGTCTTTTGGTGACTTGGCTGGCTTTCTCCACTTTCCTGTTTTCTTTTAATTATTTTAGAACTATTTTGTTAATTATAAACCATTATCCTTTGTATGAAATAATTTCTGATGATAAAATATATTATTGGAGCAATTACGGATCAGATCCTTCTCAGTAACAGAAGATGGTTGTCATTGCAGCAAAAGTTAGGTTTCCTATAGACACTTCAGTTTTACAGATATTTCCACAGGGAACATGATGGAAGTCGTGGGATTGTGTGTGTATAGCATGTACTTTATGAAGCTCCTTCTTGTTCTGGATCACCGTGACTGCTCCAAGACTGCTTTTAGGTTGCAGAAAATCAGCACAATAGGAACTGAAAACCAAGAGAGCTTTTCTTTCTGAGGTGACTGTATTTCTAGTGCTAGAGGTTGTCTACTCCAAACCTTCTTCCAATGTAAAGCTGCTCTGTAGGATGAAGCGTACATTTTAACGTGAGTTGTGTAGATGATAGATGTGTCACTTGACACTATACTGTTTCTTGTCCTCAGTGCCTTAAGTCTTTGATTACCAGTTTTTGAAGAAGACTTTTGAAGCCTGTTTCAGAAAGGGAAACAAACCATAAGAATCTGTCTTGCTCCAGGACATTAAAACACAGGGCACTCTATCTTTCAATGGCCTGTGTGATGCAACTTCATCTGTAACCTGTCTTTGTCAAGAAGTCGTCTCACATCATCTACTTTTCTTTTTTTTCTTGGGCACAACCATGTTTCTATGTGAGGTTTTGTATATTTCTCCCCGGGGTTGCTGTCAACACAGTGTCTGTAAGAGTTCTAGTGGCATATTTTAGATTAGTCATAAAACTATGGGGGATTTGCTGAGATCAGTTTTTCAGAGGGGCTACACTGTCATACAGAATTAGTTATATTGCAAATGTGTGCTATATATAGAAAAATACATGCTTCTCTCTTTATTACAAGCTTCTTTAAAGAAAGGTAACTTTATCTCTGATTCCATACCATTTTCAAATCATTATTGGTTGGAAGTGAGTATTTTAAGAAAGCATCATTTGTAATGAAACTAGGAGGAAATTAAAATGGTGATACTTTCAAATACAAAAAGTCCCATTTATGCCCATTTTTTTCTTAAGGAAGTGGGAGAAATAAAGTACACTGGGGAAGGAAAATATATTATTTACCCTCCAAATTTCATTCTGGAAGCATTTTTTATTGAGTGTGATGGGCAGTGCACAAATAACAACATCAGACTCTGGATTTAACAGCAATAAATCTTAAAAATTTCCTGAATTTTTAACTTCTCTTAAAACTTGGAAGCAGCATTTGTGCAACTCATGCGGGCTGCATTGTTGACCTTGTCTTGTACAAACACTTGTTAAAATTGGAAAACTGTTGAGCTGGTGCTACAAGTGAACTAGCCGCCCTCCTTCACTTGCGTGCCGGTTTGTTGTGGATTCCAGCCGTGTCTGGTCTATCCTTTTACTCTGCTTAAGTGCTATTATGATAATGCTCAATAGCCTGATTCTACAGTAGTGCTAACAAAAAAACCTCAAACAAGCAGCGCTGTAAAGATTCTGCATGACCATTTCTGGCATGAAAACAGCAGGTTTTTTTCCTGGTGAAAATCTCAGACCTAATCTCATTTCCACTGAGGCCAAAGCGCTAGTTTGGCTTAGAGTTGCGCAGGATCCTGCCCATAAATCTGGCCAGTCTCCATACAGATAACATCTGGAAAGTTGTCATTTAAAAATATGCGGGAGAGCTTGGGATAGGGTTCTAAATAGTGGGTCAGAGCTTCTATCCAAAATGAAAACATCCCAGCTCTCAGATGTCAGGCATCCTTGCTCTAGGCATGTTTTTTTGTTATGATCCATCTATCACTTGTCAGTTCCTGCTCTGTCAACATAATTTGGAGCTCGGTGTCCTTTGCAAGGGACAAGAGGAGGTGGACATGCAGAGAAGATGGTGAACATGTGAACATGTTGCATGACTTAATGGGTACGTCCAGTAAAGTCTCCCAATAAAGACAGAGATGGCTATCACTTGTATTTCAATTTAATTTGTTCTCTGGCTGACACCTTTCAGATTACTACACACAATGGCTTTATACTAAGCATGTTTGTTGACTTTGGTCTATATTCGTCGTTAATGAAGCCTATGGAAACTTTGCCCGATACTTCAGTGAGAACAGATTTTGCCCAGATATTCTTAAAAGGGAACTTCTAAGCTGAAACAAATTATGAACACCTTGGATTCTGTGTAGCTAGGGGAAGATTGTTGATATGTCTCTTTAATATTTCCATTTCTTACTGAAGCTGATCCCTAAGTAAAGTCATAGCCCAGAACTTGTGACTTCTTAAGGCTCTCTGAAGCTGAAGCTTCAAATGTCACATAAACTGATTATCTGAAAAATTCATAGTTTTATGCAAAAATCACCTAAAATATGTGAAAATAGCACCATTGTGTGTTATTTTTGTTATATATAATGACCTTTTCCCTATGGGAACCCTGAAGCAAATGAGACAAACACACACAGTTGGAAACCGAGCCAGTTTCTGCCATCTGAAACAGTCTTGCCTCCAGGTTCCCCAGGTCCCTTCAGTCACTTGAACAATGTTAGTCAATAGATCAATCTAGATTTTCTTTTTATCTCTTTTTTTTTTTTTGAACTGTAAGACAAATCCTACCTTTGCCTACCATAAATTCCTCCCAAATGAAGTGAAGCTTTAAATAGAAATTTTACCATAAAAATCCCATTGGTTTGGGTTTGGTTTTTTTTAAGTCGTCTGCACTTGATGTTCTTTCTTCTTGAAGGAACACCAAAAAAGCTCCTTCATAGGCTACAGTTTACAATTATCTGAATTCTATATCCAAAATGCCAGTTGCTTTGTCCTCCAACTCAGGTAGACTGCCTCCAACTAGAAAAATATTTTTATGGCGGTGTTTCAATAGTTGACTTTAAAAGTATGATACATGCAAACACTATTTTGAGTACCTGTCAGAAACTGCTGTTCTTCTCTTTATAAAAATATTCTGGGTTTTCGGTTGGGGTTTTTTTTTCAGTTTAAAATCTAATATTTTATAAAACTTGTTTCTTTGGAAACAAGTTTATTGTGCTATTCCAAGTTGAGCCTAGTCCTTTTCTGGACATCTCTAAGGTTTCTTTAAAAGAAGGAAATGATATTACAGGAAGAATGTTTCTCTTGTTTGCCAGAGCACTGTACTATGTTTACTATAATAGGATTAAAGGAAATTTGAAAGTCAACGCTAGCTCAGTGGGAAACTGATAAACACACGTTGTACTTGCAGGAACACTCTGCCCAGTAGTATTAGGAAATTTATCACTATTTATTTAACAGTTCAGACTTTATCCGACAAACAGATTTGTTGTCCATTTAAAACTATGCCAGACGTTGAAAGACTTAACAATATGGTTGTGATTTGCTGAACCTGAGCTATTATCCTGGCATAGCCATCTCATGCGGCTTAAGGTCGGGACTCTCGTACCCTAGACTCTCAAAATAAGGAGTCTGTAGCTTATGGATCCTGTTGCTTTCCAAAGTCTGTGGTTTGATTCCTGGCACTTCTGGTTAGGTCAGCTATCATAGCCACAGTCATAAACAGTGATTTTCAGAATCTGAGCAAGCTAGACAAGGGTGTAGCTCCTTGGAAAAGTTATTCTGGAAGAGGCAAGCCCAACAATATCTCTGGATCCATATCTGGTATTGGCAGCCTCTACTGTTGAGGAGCAATAGCAGTCCTGTCTCGTATTTACTAATGTTTGTTTATTTGTGCCTTGGCCAATGTTTCAACTAGAGAGTGAAAGAAAAGGCCACAGGGAAGACTTTCCATTCCTAAATACATGTTAAGAGGTCATTTTTACGTGGGCACATTTGCTGCTTGCACATCTATAAATCAGAAAAAAGTAATTTCGCTACGAAATGCATACAATACTTTTTTTATATATATCAAGAGGAGAGGGGAAAGCATAATCACAGTGCAATACATAAGCTACTATCACCAATGTTTCGTCACCTTCAAAATGGTAGGTATCTTGTAAAAGTGGGAGGATACTCACTGTGTACTTCTGAACACCAGAAGAGGCTGGTGGACTTTTCCCACCACATGCTGGGATTTAGTAGGAACTGCAGGATGGAGTCACGGTTGTGGAAGCTACTGCTGCCTATGGTAATATGATGATTTGATAACAAGGCAGTTAGATAGTTTATTTCTAAGCTGCTGTCAGCTTTGAAATATCTCAGAAAAATGCCTAAAAGGCAAGGATTAATTTTTTGTATTAAATTTATGGATTTTTATGTTATCCATGAAATCACCCCAAAATACCCATTACCCACATACACCATTCTGTTCAATATCGGGTTTGAATATGAGCTGCTAGTCTTCTTCGAGATACCCAAATGTGAAGAAATCTTTTTCATCCTGTTCAACACACTTGTACTGAGGAGGAATAATCTCAGTTCTTCGGTGTTCCTCCCACACCCACAATAATCTTTAAAGGTCTGTGGAATCACTTGAAATGACCTTTCTGAGCCAGCCAAGTTATCCTTTCATTCTGGTCATGCCTCTCTCTTGTAGCCATGGCCCTAGTACAGTCCTGTGTGCTGTGGAGTCTCTGAGACTGCCAACGGCAATGGGAATTCTTGCTTTGGTTTTAGCTGGTTCATTCAGATGGTAGAACTGCAAATGCATAGGTGAGAAGTCGGTACCAAGGTTTTTCCTTTCTCAAGGGAGACTGCTGTGCATATAACTCTGCTGGCAGGCCAGGCTTCAGGTCATGGGGAGGCTGAGTTCTTCTGTAGATCCGCCCTGGGCAACTTCACTTGCAAATTGAAGAAATCTCTCTCTTACTTTATCATTAATTAAAGCATAATGTTTCCTATTTGAACTCTTCTGCTTAACTTCATCCACGCAGATAGGCTACAATGAGAGTGCTTGCAGTTTGCTCCATTATATACAAATTGTAACTCAAGGCTGCGGCAAGTTGCCAGTTCATCTCCCCACTTGGACGCCAGCTTCATTTACTCATATAAATAACTGTATAGCAGTCAAATGTGATTGACTTAAGCTGTTACTTTTTCTGAGTGTGTAAAGTACAGGGAGCTTGAGGTGCTCATGCAGTGCTGCTTGGGTTTTTTTTCCCCTAAGCTGAAATTTTAAGTGTTTTTATTGACAGGATTGAAAGATATTTTTCAGTGTATTTATCATGGTTTTAGTTTTGTCTTTGCTGTTTATAGGACAACACAAAATAATTCATAAATAGATCAGTTGTTTTTTTTATCGTCATATTAGAATGTGAATGGTTGGATTTGTAGTAACGTATTTTCTCAATACAAGTGAACTGTAATCTAAGCGACTTTGGTTATGAAGTGCCCCAAATGAGATTTCTTGTTTTCCAGAATATATTTATTTTCCCTTTAAAATGCTAAGCGACTTATTTTACTTTGATTATGGCTGATGCCTTAATTGGGGCATCAAATACACGATAGTATTCAACTCCTAGATGCATGGTACCAGCTTCTAACATAGATAGCAGTTAGTCACATAGCAACGCTGGTGTAGTTTCTCGACTAAGTATCATGCTTCAGGTTTGCTTTTAAATAAGTACTGTCTTCTTGTTTATTTTAAACCTTTCCTAAAGCTTCTGTGATGGCCTTTTGCTTTCATGGCATGGTGGATTTCCTGCTCGTGCTGAAAGGGTCATCCTGCCTTTGGCTCTGCTCCGGGCCACTAGGTTGTGCCTTAATTCTGTTACAGACTTTCTTTGCGCCGTCCCGCATGTCTGAAGTGCTATGCTCAACATCTGTGGGAAACTGCTGTAAACATTGACGTAAGTATTCCAAACACTGTATGGCCTCTAGCTGAGGACAGCAGAGGACTGTCTCTGTAGGTACAGAATCCATGCATGGTGTCTTGAAAACTCTGCTAGTACTAGGTAGCCTTTGTAGGCTGCATGACATTTGAAGATCTTCCACACTTTGCAACTGAGCCTATGGTTGCTACTTAAAGCACAGCCCAAAGACCAGCATTCCCAAATTTTCTGAACAATGACACAGTCTAAAAAGTGTGGTTGGACACTGGCACAGGTTGCCCAGAGAAGCTCTATGTGTCCCATCACTGGCAGTGTTCAAGGACAGGTTGGATCAGTCTTTGAGCAACCTGATCTTTTGAGAGATGCCCCTCCCCAAGGCAGGGGTGTTGGACTGGACAATCTATAAAAGTCTGTTTCAGTCCAACCCATTCTGTGATTCTATGATTGTATAATGCTGTCCTTGCAGAGAAGATTGTGGGTCATTACAAGTCACAAAAAACTGTTACTGTCATTCAACACTTTTAAAAAAAAATTATTGAAGGTTGAAATACATGTATTGTAAACTGCTCATTACAGTGTGATATATGTGATATATGTGTCTATAAGCAAATATGAGCAGCATGTAAAAGAGGTAGCCATGACCTTATGTGTAGATGCAAAAAAAATAAAATCTGATGCTTTGCTGTAATGCAAAGCTTACAAGGATGTGAATTCTAATGCAGATTTGCACACACCGGATTAAACTAAGTCCTGCACAGAGGAGCAGAGCAGTGTACTACTTCAAGACAATGCAAAATTGCTCTTGTACTTTTAAAGTAAAGGCACTGTTAGCCATACCTTCTTTATTATGGGAATTTCTGCCCATTGTGTATCACTCTGCTATCTTCAATATTTAACATTTCTAACCTGGGACATCCAAAATTTTTGTTTATGATTTACATCAGGTCACCCATAGCTGTAAATTTTATTTACAGTAGGAGAAAGAGGCAACAAGAGTTAATTGCTCTTGCACTTTTCTCTTTTGAAGCTGCATATCAGAACCCAAGTACTGTAAAGTAGGGAGGAGAGGTTTGCTTCTGAACTGAATTATTACATCCACAGATTGTTCTGGAATATTTCAGTTATATTTTTTACTCTGTATGATTTTGGGGGTAGTTCTGAGTTAACATCAGATTTAAATGGTAACTTTTAAAATAGCTATATAAATATTTTGGTTTTAAAATAAAACTCATATAATTTAATTCTGGAACTATTCCATCAGTTTTTCTGGCTTGCATATGTTATAAAAGTGAGAATTCATTTCAAATTTGAGTGAAACTAGCCTAGCTGCTTTGAGATCTGGAGCTACCCTATCAAAGATATGTCCACTAAAGAGTTGACATTAACACTTCTGAACTTCATTCTTTAAGAGTCACCTTATTTATAGCAAGATAAATGCACTTTCAGCTCTAATTGCACAGAGTGGCAAAAACATTCTTTGGATAGCCTAAGTAATCTAGAATATATCTTATCTGGGAAACCTCAGAGGATATATTTGTTCAAGAAGTTAGGAAAATTTAAGGGATGTATACTTATAGCCTGGATTTCAGAATACACAACTGCTGCTTGCACATTTTAGGAGGGCTCTTAATTCCTTTTAATTAAGCAGAATGTTTTAAACATCATAAGCTGTGTTTTCACAGCATTCATAGGATAGATATGCCAAGATAGAAATATATACCTGAAAACATGAAAAGTATATTCAAGAAAGAAAACCAAACAGATGAATGCTTTTATGTGACAAAAAAAAAAGAATACAAATTGTGACAGAAGCTTTTCAGCGGTCTGTCAGATTTAACTACAAGTTCAATTCCAAACAGTGTATAACTTTGGAATGGGGGTGGGGGTTGTTGGTGTTTAAGAAGTATTTTGTTGGGTTTTATTTGACCACCTTTAGGATTATTTATTTTTTTAATTCATTATAAACCGCTCATTTTAATTATTTTTAAATGGAAATTTAACTTCCGAAGAAATACTTACAAAGTGCATCTTTAATGTAAGATAACTACCTGTAAGCTAACAATCTCTTAGGATATAATCCTTTCCTAGGAGTTTGTATGCATAAACTCCTGTTGTTAAGGCTTTTTGTCAAGAATTCAAATGGTATCTATTCCTCTGTAGGCTTCTTTGGTTAGCATATGTGAGGGAATTCAGATCTAAGTGCTGGTAGATTTTATGTTGTGTAACCTTTGCAAGTATTCATTGCATGTTAACTCTTGACAGATAAAATTACGTATTCACTATTGACTTATCTTTGAGGGATGATTTATTTTGTCACTATTTAGTCATCTTCCTGCAACATTGAGACAGCAGTCTCTCACCAAATCATCTTGTGGCACATAACTCTTTCCCTGATGGAAAGCTGTAGTTAGAGCTCTCCAGAAGGAACGTGCTGGGGAAAAGGGGGGAAGACAAATGTTGGTGTGTTTTTGAATCTGCGTTTACGACAGCAGTCACTGGTGACTGCAAAGAGAAGGGTTGTACATGTACGGCTCTTCCTTGCTCCTGTTTATTTGGCTGCTCTGCAGGACGTGCTGGGGGTGTGGAGAGAGAGAGGCTAAGCATTTAGCCTTTTTTTCTTTCACTGTTTTTGCTGATAGGATTATGTTATTTTACCCCATGAAAAAAAAAAAAAGAAGAAAAAGAGCCACTATGACATTGCCACTCTGTCTGGGTCACCTTCTCATATCAACTTACCCTTTACTTAAAATATGCCTGTTAGCCCAACCTTGCATATATATAAATATATATATGCAGATAAACACACACACACATATGTGTGTATGTATATATATAAATATATATGTATATATGACTTACAAGGAAACCTTTACACATGCATAAGTGCATGAAAGGAGCCTTTTGCTTTTATTCTGGATGTTTCAGCATGGCCTCTGAGTAACTTAGGAAGAATCTAAATGTATTTGGCCCCTCTGGCACTGTTTAGATATGTGGAGGGTAAAAGTAGCCTTTGCCTTCTTTCCTTCCACCTATTTTCACTATGCAGAAGACTGGCCTCTAATGAAGGTCAAACGAATGCTACAGAAAACAATACTTAGAGTGCTAGTTTGGGAACATGTTTCATGTTGGGCAATCGCCTTAAATCTGTATCTTGGAGGGCTTAGACTTTCCTTTGCTCAGCATTAGAAAGACTAAGAATTTTGCGGGGTTCTGTCTCAGTATTTGAAGCTCGTTTAAGCTGACAGAGTCTGGACTTGGTAAGACTTGCAGAGAAGCAGGAGAGTTGTAGCTAAGGTAACCTATTTTGTGGTAAGCTGTCTAGGTGTCTTCCTAATGCATTGAAGTGCTCTGTGAACGGAGCTGCAGTGCTATGGAAGTGCAAGCCCTGATTTTCCAAAGGAGCTGCTTTTGAATGTGGAACTGAGCAACCTAAGCAGTTCTCTAGAGGCATCACCATAAGCACCATTGAAGAACATAAAAATGAGGTGACCAGCATCCAGAATTTCCATAGGTGAGGCAGACACCCGCTTTCCTTGTGCTGTCAATACGGAGAGTGAGGATTTGGTTTAGGGTGTACACACATCAGTGTGCCGAGGCTGGGAACTATTAAGCTTCAGGTAATACTGAAGAAATAGGTTTTTCCAAAACCCTGCCTCTCCTCAGTGGAGGCTCCCACCCTGTGCTGAGGAAAAAAGCTGGAAGAAAGATTGAGAAATGCTGCAGAATGCTTCTTAATGCTCCTGCGGAGGATCACTCTGAGGGCTGAATGCATAGGTTAAATTACACTCTGGAACTAAAGGTGCTAAAATCCTCAGAGCTATAAGAAGATGTAATTAGATCCAAAGTACAGCTAGACACATTTTACTCCCCTCCCTTCCACTGTCAAACCCTTACATAGGGAACGGCCCCATGTGCTAGTAGCCAGAATGTCACAGTTCAGAGCCTGTGAGCCTTTCAGAGGCCACTGGCATTTCCCTGATACTTCTGAGGATTGCTGAACACCATTTTACT
Organism: Zapornia atra; assembly: GCA_013400835.1. NCBI lineage: Eukaryota > Metazoa > Chordata > Aves > Gruiformes > Rallidae > Zapornia > Zapornia atra. Next base: position 62,084 of record VZTU01024640.1, on the reverse strand, counting down.
TCAAGACAAAAAAGTCCTGCATACTGATCAATTTTGCAAGTCCAAAGTTCAGTTGGGAGCTGTGCACAGAAAGCAACACAGATACTGAATTCTTCATTGATACTGTATTAGCATTGCATGAGGAGAGATTAGGATCAGCCCTTCTTTGCTTAAGTGATTTGTCTGGTGCAGCCAACTGGCAGAAGCTAGGTCCTTCCAGCCAGGAAACTACCGAACAAGACGCTTGGGTTATGAAGCCTACAATTAATGTGCATATTGTGGGAAAGGTAGCATCAGCTTCAGAAAAACAGCCATTTGTCACCATTGCTGAAACTGAAGTTAATGACTTCAGGAGGTCTGGAATCTCTGGAGCAAACCTTAATCAGATCATAATTTGGTTCCAGCCAAGAGTGTAAACCTATGGGATAAGGTAGGATTCTAATTACAGTTTCAAATTTTTGCTTTAGAATAAACGTCAGTCATACAGTGAAAAAGTCCTTTTCTTTACATTTTTCCATCCACAAAAGTTGTATTACAGCTCTTTCTCCTTCTTCCCTCACTTCACTATTTTACCCACAGTGGTATTCCATTAAGTTCTTCCTAGATCCCAATACCTAAGACTGTGGAAAAAAAAGAAAGAGTAGGAGCTGTTTGATGTGAAGTGTTGATAGTTAAATATTGTAGGCTCAAACTTCTTAGAAAGGATGTAATGGGAGACTTGAACCAGTCTTAAATGTCCCGTGTGAGCCTGCCCTGCAGCTCTGCTCAATCACAAAGCCAAGGCGCTGACACAAGCAGAAAAGCTGGGCTTAGTACCGGTCCGTATAAAAGGACTTCCAGACTTTCGCTGCTTGAGCATCTTTAAAAAGAGGGAAATTTTTCAGCCTTACAGACAGTTTTAGTTGATATTTTTTTAGCCGTATTTAATAGAACCTGTTCAAACCCTGGCACTCTTGCATATCCAAACTCCTAGATTAGGACTAAATAGGCTAGGTTCACTTAATCTAGCTACACTAGGCAGAAAACAGATGTTTGTGGAGTTTTTCTCTGCCCTTGTTCTTCTCCCCCCTTAATAGCCAGATGAAGTTCCATTAAGTAAATTTAAAATAGAATTTAAAATATGGAAAATAACTAAAATAAACACATGATACAAAGAAGAAATTGAAAACAATTTGTATTGGAATTACAAGATATTCCAAGAATGTAAATGTTGTTAATCTGTTGTTTTAAATTACTTCCTGGTAAATATTTTTGGTGTGGTTTGGTTTTGTTCTATTTGCTTTTTCATCTGTCAGCTATCACTATAATCTGTCTGAAAATATTTGGTAATTACCCCAAACTGACTGTGTATTTTTAATGGCAATATTTTTTTTGTCCACCTGAACTGTGGGAAGTACCAGTGAGTCTACTTGAAGGCAGATCCTTGCCTTGTCTAAATTACCGTGTATTTTAAACCTCAAGGAATCTGTATAGATATTCCAATTGAGCAAATTATTTGCTCCATTGAAGTAATTTTTTTTTTTGAGTCTAATGAAGTTGGTATTTGTCAGATAAATCCTCAGAAATAATTTTAAATATTTGTGAAGAATCGTCCCTCTGTATTTTTTTTCCCCCTGAGCTTGCTAGACATAGTGCAAAGGTGTGCGGGCCTTCTCATTGGTAGAAAACGCTGAAGTATTGCCTACTGCATGAAGCTTTGCAGCGTCTTCTCATCCTCTGCTGTACTAACCTGTTTCAGGATTCTGTCTTGTGTTAAACATCCCTTTTATTTCAGTCCTACTGTAATTCCTTGGCAATGAGTGACATACTTTTCCTTAGAATCTGAGCATGCAAGTGATCATTGATGGTTGGTTTGCATGGGGCTACAACGCAGCCTTGGTTTAAAAAAAAACAACAGAGCAACTGGCTTCTCTCAGAACAGCAGTACTATGAGGAATAGTATAATAATTACTAGATAACAGTAAATTAATAATAATAAGAGTAAATAACAGTAAACAACCAATATTGGTGTTGCAAGTTGCTTGTAGATGAATGACTCCTCGACTTTAGGAAACTGCACCATGCAATATCACCCCACCTCTTTAATGTAATCAGAAATACTAGAGTATATCTAGGTAGGGGAGCAGTTCCTCACTGTTCCCCTGCCTAGAAAAATGTTGAGGAGATGCCTTTTGTAAGCCACTTTTAGGGAATTAGCAACAATAAGTAAATCGGCTTTCTGAAATTACCTCAGTAGGATAGAGGTAAGGATAGAGAAGGCAGAGGAGAAACTGGCATTTGATTCCAGTGTGTGTTCAGTTTCTGTTTGAGGGCAATTTCATTTGTTTATTTGCTTGTTGAGGTTTGTGGGAAAGGGAAGGTTGGACAGTGGTTGCATCTGCACAAGGTATTTGCTGTGCTTGTAGGACAAATACCACAGCTTTACAATGACAGCTGTTGACAAACTGTTCCACACCTGTTAATTACAGGTGTTAGGAATAGAGAGAAAGTTGGGTGTCTGCTGTGATGAGGACAATACAGATGTTTTGGCCTGTGCAAACCTCTATAGTTTCTCTCAGATCTTCAAGGATGTGGTTATTTCTGGGCTTGTTCTGCTGTCCCTGAGGCCTGTGGATGAGAAGCCACTTGGCTTCACTGTTGAGTTGCTGATTGTTGACTTTGATTGATCCAGTGCAGCACCACTGTTGCCCTGCTTCTAGTTCAACATCTCTATTGCTCTGTCTCTGAAGAGACTAGTAACAATATTGGTGTGATATTGTCTATCAGTAATGCTAATGAAGAAGTTTTGACTTCTCTGCCTTGAAATCAGTCCTCAAAGATGGTTTAAGACTGTACCCTTATGTGGAAAATGGTGAATGTGTGTGTTTTATGGGTATTTAAATATGCTTTAGGAAAGTAAATTATTTTCTACAGATTTATAAATGACATTCATCTTCAACAAATAAACTAGGAATGTTTCCTCTAAATAACTTAGTTTTTGGAAAACCTAAGGTGTTCTGCAGAATACCTTGAGTCTTGACCTCTTTTGCCAACAAAAGAGCATGAAACAAATGCTACATATTCAGCCTACAGCAAAAGAAATCAAATTGAGTCTCTAATTCTGAAAGAATCTGTATTATAAACCTGTTAAGTTCACAATTAGCAGGGTGTGGTGTGTTAAACATAAAGCTGGCTTTGATAGTGGTTTAGTGACCGCCCTCCCCGTCTCCCCGCAAAGCAAATGTACCATAAGCTGTACTGCAGAAAGAATGATGGTGGCTTTTAATGATAGCTAGTGTGATAGCTAGAAATATTAGAAGAGAGATGACAGAATATTAAGCAAAAATATATTAAAAATACGGTTCTTTAGAGCACAATACTTGTCCTATATTATATACATTTATTTACTTAAGAGGGAGTTAAAGGGACTTAGAGGAGTCATCTGGCTCATCTCCTGCTTGTTACAATCCATTTAATCTAACAATTTCTGGCAGATGTCGTGATTATTTTTTCTCTCCTTTTATTTCACTTTCTCCTTAATAGTCCTGATGACGAGTCTGAAAACTTGGGCAAATCAATTCTGATGCTTCAGTATCTTTATTATGGCGCTTGTTAATAGAAGTGGTGTCTGAAATCTTCTTTGCTGACAACATTGCGTTTGCATCCATGAAGGGATAGTTTCACTTCTTTGTGATCTCCTTTCATGCCTTTGAAAGCTATTGACATCAGTTCTCTGGTCTTTGCTGCTTTGTATTAAAGATCCACGATTTCTGCAGTGTTGCCACATGAAGTTGTAATTTCTGTGTATATAAATATTCTTGTTCTAATTCTTGGCATCCCCTCCAGAAATCTTTGTGTGTTTCCTGAAGTATGGTGCCCAGAACTGGCACATAACCTACTACTTTCCATTCTGTCTTTGGGCAGCCATGTTTTTTTCAAGTTCAAAAATAGAACCTTAATTTACCCCCAAAGTCCTCAGCATACCGTCAAGAAAATGTGGTAGGCACAGATCTGATGGGTTTGGGGTTTTGAGATTTGCATACAAATGAGGCTAGCTTCTGCTTTTGGATTTTTTTTTATGAGGAGTCTCCTGTGGGACATGTTGGGAGAGACAGGCTACTGTGAAGACAATTCTGAGAGACATCAGTGCATGTAGGAACAATGGGGTTGTGTGTGTATGGAAGCTGACGTAACAAAAAGCTGCAGCGGGCTGTCAGTGAAGTACAGAGCCTAAGGCTTCCTTCAAGATGAGTAAGTATTACTTGGGGCAGTTGTTTAAAAATAAGAGCTATACATTTGAGATGTCAGACAGCTTTCCCGGTTTAAATGACATCTGATCCAAACCTCAAACTTAGCCAACCTTGATACAATTTCCATCTCTTAATTTCAATTACAAGTGGGTAAGGTCTGTTCCCTGATGGTTTTGACTTGCTGGTGTGTCGAGTATGTCGCCGTGTTCTTCTAATGTCTGGTAATTCCAACAAGTTTTGAGACCTGAATACAGGAAGACAATTAAGTGCTTGCTTAACTTTTACAGTGTTAGTTTAAAGCTGTCCTCTCTTAATCAGAGTCCTAATTGTTAAAATGGTGTAAGCTTATGCCTACATGAAAGTTTAGTCCTCTTGGTTGAACATATTAAGTATATTTATACATACATGCAACTGTAGTTAACTGGACAATGTCAGCCCATGTGGTACTCAAAATCACCTGGGCTTTTGAAGAATGAAGAGGTCTCCATTCAGTAACAATGGAGGAGTGAAGGAGAAGGCATCAGTGCCTCAGCCATCATGTAGATTTTTCCTATGCAGTATAACCAGTGGTTGTATTTGATCACTGAAAACCACCAAACCTTGGTGGAAGGAACCTTTGAAATTACAAGGCTAGATACTCAAAAGTCAGACAGTAGGATGCAGCAGTTAGATTACGTTTTCATGCCTGTTTTTCCAACTTTAATATTGAGGTTTGTGCTACAGTTGCAGAGCAACATTTCCAATATTTGATTTAAAAAATCCTCTTTTTATGTACCCTATATCCATTGAAGACTTGAGATAACTACCCCTTTTGGAAATCTAATCACAAATAACATTTAAGACACTGCAAAAATTGGTGCCTGTTTGAATACCCTTCATCTTCCACCTGTCTCCCAGCTGCCATTGTGGAGGAGTATGTATGTCCCTTAGGGTCTACCTCTGATGGGCCAGCCTCTACAAACATCTTGTAGAGATGTTTTTAGGGCATCTGAAATGGTACTATTCGTCACGTTCTGTTATTATTATTACTTTACTTCCTCTCCCTGCTGTGGTACAGACTGTAGTCCTGACACCAAGCCACTTAGAGATAAGGACCATGCATCTCCCATAGGAAGCAAAAGCATGCAGTTCCATCAGTCAACACCACCTTGATCAGCCACACCCTTCCAGTTACATTAGCCTCCTCCACCCCGAAACAGGTAAGTTGGGTGACAGCGTTCCCAGGCCCAGGTTGGAAGGAGTACCAGGGTGGGGCTTGTCGGCTGGGTGAAGGCAGCCTGCCTGTAGGCTGGCACTGGCAGGGCAGAGCAGCCCAGTGCTGGCATGGGGGCCTGGCCATGCCACAGATCCTGCAGGCAGCTGGAACAAAAAACTTCAGCTGGAAGCATTTTGACAGCGTGGTTGTTAGCAGTGGCACAGGGTGTTGTGTGTATGGCACGTGTGCCTCAGTGTGAGCATGCATTCTTGTGTGCTTGGCAAAGGAAAGGTGGTACCAGTGGGGACCAGGAGCAGGGGGACTGTGGCTCAAACTGCAACTTGGACTGCATGATGGCATGAGATGATTTAAGCTCTATCTCAGACAGGTATGGGTTGCAATGAGAAATACATCCAGCTGACACTAATTGCTGTTTTGGTTATTTCTCAGAGTCAGATACAGGGTTTTCTCTGTGCCATTACTTTACCCGAAAGTGGAAGTACACTAGTCTAGAGTGAGTATGTATAACTGGAGTATATATTTGAACCCACATCCTGCATTATTCTTATCAGAACATAAAATGAGAGCAAAAGGCATAAGTTTTAATTCTTTCAGTCTGTGATTATTCCCATTTGGATTAAAAAACGTAACAAAAATGGCCTTTTTAATGTTTTGGGGGACATGATAAAATTCAGGGAGCCTAAATCAGGACCTCACCCTCCACATCACGAAGCCTAATCACAGAAAAATAGTTTTGGGTATGGTATCATAATTCCCTGTGGGTCTAGGAATTTTATGTATAGTCTCTATCCAATAACCCAGCTTTAACAGAAAGTACAGGCAAGTCCTCTTTGTGCTTTCCACTCTTCCACTACACTTTTCTGCAGTTTTTAGGTTGGGGTTTTTCTATGGTGTTGCTTTTTTTTTTCCCCAATGTGGGGAATGTGAATGGAATTATCTCCAGTTCCTGTGGGTACTGAAACTCTGTGCTTATGTTCACGAGTGGGAAAGATCCTGTTGCTCGGGTGGGTATGAGAAAGATAGGTAATGTGCTCCACTAGCTAAACTTTGGATGTCTGGTAGTGGTTAATGCCGTTCATTTTCCCCTCAGTGATGTTGGTTGGGTGTACACAAAGCACACTTGCCAAAGGAGGACAACTGGGAAGCTGCTGAGTGGCTCCCACGCTTTGCCCGCCTTCTGTGTAAATGGCAGCAGATGGCTTTGCCACCTACCCAGTTGTATGTCCAGGTGCCCCACTGAGGCTCCAGGGTACAAACATGTAAACAATGCTGCAGTCCAAAATGACCCCGGAGGCTTTGTAGGTGTGGGAACAGGAGTCTTGTGGATTGCTCACGTTGATGTGAGTGTCATGTATGTCCCTGTCACCTATTTCTAAAGTGTCTCTAGATCTCGTCTCTGGTTTCTGTTAGGTGCTTTGCCATGGATTTGGCAGACAGCTTTAAACAAATAATATTTTTTCAAGGGGAGGTGGAGAACAATCACAGAGAGGACCTTGTTAAAGCCATGGTATCTAGATGAGCTCTTTATGTCTTCTGTACAGTTGTGCTGTAAATCCACTCAGTGTCTTGCCTTCTTCGGCCTGTTTCTATTTATTCAAACGCGCCTCTTGCTTCCTTTCCTGTTCAAGTTTGCAGTGCCATTGCATATTCTGCTTAAACCATACAGTTCAGTGATTTAATTCTCACTTTTTTTTTTCTTTAGATAAGCTTAAGAGTCCTCCCCTTCAGCCTTATAAAAAATATGTAGATATGAAATTGCACACTTGCTCTGTTGTAGCCTTTTATGTCATTCATACTGTAAAACAAGAGTTTGATTTTGCAGGCAGGAAGGAAGAAAAAAAAAACCACAAATGTGCCTTGTAGTTTTAATAGGCAGAGTTTTGCCAAATGGCAATTAGCATTCTTCAGTCTTTGAGCTGTTTAGGAGCTTCTTGAGATCCTCTAAGAAAAATGGGTTTTTGCCAAGTTAGCAGATTTTAAGGCAGGTGAGCTATATTTAGTTTTGTCTTTGAGGGGTGCATTTTTGGTAGTGTTTTTCCTAATTGCTGCTGTGTTTCTCTTTCTTTGATGCTCTGACATTACTCATGTTCTTCTGCAGCCCAGATCACAGGTCTGATCTGTATGGAGCTTCTCCACAATTTTGTGCTGGAGAAAAATTATGGAAGCTGAAATAATCACTCAAAGGAAAAGCTGTTGTTCTGAAACTAAGTAAGGGAAGGGAGGAAGCTAGTCTTGTTTTGCTAAGCCAAATTCTTTACTGAGCCTCCTTTCAAAATACAGGCATAAAAAAACCCCACGGGGCTGTGGTTATCCTTGACCTATTGAGGACTATCATGCTATGCAAGTTGTGGTAGCTCGCCCTAAGGGTTCAGAGTTGAAATCTTTTTTTTTTTTTTTTGCCTCTCCACACAGTGGGAATGAAACTTTTCAGGTGATCAAAACTTTTCCAGAGTTGCTTTTTCTCAGGAACAGAGATCATGATCTTTAGACTGGAAACGCCTGAAGGTCCTGGTTCAGTTTTGAGTAGTTTTTAGGGGTTTCCCATTACTGAGACGAAAAGATGTTTCATTTCACTCTGTGAAGTGGCTCCTTGGCTTTTGAGGGTTTAATAAATCTACATTGAAAGTATCTTAAAAATAATTTCTGCTCATTTTATCTCCTTCAAAAGGAAGAATTCTGAATCTAATAGTTCAGCTGATCTGAAGTGAAAGCAAAGCCAATGGTCAGATTTATTTTTCCCTCCAATTTGGAGATGAGGCTTTCAATATATCTAGTTCTCATAGTGTCAGAAGATGCCTTCCTGACCTTTCTGAGAACAGCATTCCAAAGGAGCCAAAGAGAAGAATCTTTAGATTTACTTACTGTCTACTTCTACTGAGCTTGAAAGTGTGAGTAATGGAAAAATATTCAAGCCTTAGCAGTGGTGACACAGTATGAATGGCTTATGGCCAAACACTGTAAAAAACCCCAAGGTCACATTAAGTTAATAAAGAGCCTCTAGGTGCTGTTTATCTTCTGCTTGTGTTTATGGAGAGAGAGTCCCCAGTTACTATCAGCCAAAAAAAAATCCCTGAGCCAGAAGTCCCAAAGTTGGAATCCTTCCTTTCTGTGATGCTGCAAAATGATAAATGCAATTGAGGTTGCAAAGCTAGAAATGATCCTGAAATTGCCTTCAGAAGGGGAGTTCTGGCACTTTACAGCGAGTATGTGAGCAGAAGAGGTTGGTGATTGCCTTTATAGGCTTTTTCTCTTCTTCTGCCATAGGGGAAGACCTTTCCTGCTGTTACTAAGAAACATGTGGACTCATTCCATTCCACAGTGCACCTATATGATTTCCTGACACTTTTCTATCTGGTAGAGTATCTTCCCACCTGATTCAGAAGGCTGAACTTTCAAATCCAAGTCAGCTCATCAATTTATCAGGCATCACTCTGTTTCCCAAGTCTTGTAGTCGAAGGACAGCTCAGCTTTGAGACTCCATTCAGCTCCACAGTTTCAATCAGTGTCAAAACTGCCGAATTAAGGTCTTGCCTTCCAAGTAGTGAGGAGGTACTTCTTTAACACCCATTACTAGCTTTGCCTCTGATTTACTTGTCCAGTGGCACACTACCGAGTCTCCTTTTGGTCTGTGAAGGGAGTCTGAGGAAACCAGCTTGCGCGTGTTTCTAATTACATGTTTGTTCAGCCCTCTGAGGATGTCAGGAGCTGCGAACAGTAAATGCCAAGTGATTGCCAGGAAGAAATCTGCTGACTGCAGTGCATCATAGACAGAAGAACCCTCCTCTGTAACTGCCACTGCTATGCCATGCGCATACCGACGATATCTGATTTTGATTATAGTCTCTCCTCTGGTGATAGTGCTGTCTTGGGTTCTCCTGGAAACAAAGTCTTGATCAAGTGAAAACATAAGCAATGGTGTAGTCAAGGACAAAGTCAGTCTCCCCCAGATTCCAGTCTATTGACTCTTCTTTCTTCCTCATTTGGAGGGAACTGAAAGGCTAATGATCCTCCTTTAAATGAGCATAACTTGCTGTATTATGTTAGTCTAGACAAAGGAAATCAAATTAATTAGCAGAAAGACTGCAAATGTGCTGTGTAGGAGGACCTGTCATTAAAGTACCTCATCCAGGCTCCTGTGGCTTGGTGTGTATTCAATATGATAGCTCTGGTCTTCCTCTCAGCAGAAGAGAAATAAAATAATACTAGGCTTCAATTAGAGACAGAACTATAATTCAGTCATGGGCAAGGAGAGGGGGAGGTGAGTAGGAAGACGGCTGCTCTGCAAAGCCTAAGTCATAAAACATAAAATCCCAGTTTATGCATGGCAACAGATCCTTCTATGATTGAATTACAGCCCTAATATTCAATAATGGGCCAAGTCTGTAAACCAGAATACAGACAGAACAAATATTTACATTCTTTGAGCAATAACAAAGGGAGAATCATTGAGCAGAGCATGAATCAAAGCCACAAGAACATAAATGTGGCACAGCCACGTGTTGCCATCAGTGTGAAGTGGGAGGAATGGAGTAAATTTCCAGTATTTGGATGTGAAATTTCCTGTATGACATGTCATCCTGCAGCATTTCACTGAAGATTCATCTTCTAGTTAGGTGACGCACACTGCCAATAAAAGTGAGGAAACTGTAGTTTGTCCATTCATTCTGGGTGCCATACGTTTTCCAGTGTATCTAGAAAGTGATAGTGAAATGTTTAGGTATTTAGCAATGTTTATGTTTATACATTGCATATCTAATTACAATTTTATTTGTATTCCTGACTTTATAGCACCTCATAAGTTCTGTGCTTTTGACAGTTGTTGAGCATCAGCTGCCGTGACTTCTTTTGGTCCAGCTGACAGCTATGACAGTCATAAACACTACTGTCAATTTGGAAATATCAATGCACATTTAGAGAAATAAATGAAAATTCCTTTTGTTATCTTACAAAATAACTTGAACATCAGGGTCAGAATAGTTTTAAACTGAAGAGCTTGCAGCAAGACATCAATCGATGCATGCATTAGGGGAGCCAAGAAGCCATATAATGCTGATGGTTTTGAACTCTTGTCATCTTTGTTTAAAGTCTTGCAAATGCACATGCATGGAGCACAGGAGTGCTGTGCTTCTCAGCCCTCACAGGTTCGAATTGCGTTTCTGTCATGTACCTGGATTTTCTCATGTGGGATCCTGAGTGAACAGGCTTCCCTTCACAGCAAAGGCTGCAACCCACTTAAACGTTTGAAACAAAAAAAGCAATTAAATGGGGATTCCAATGGACCATCAGTTAAGCCATAAAAACTAACCGCAGAAGTAAGCCAAGCAGAGGCCTGGTGTTCTTAGGGGAAAGATTAAAACAACTTGTAACTCTCAGTAAGTTTGTGAACAAAAGGGGATACAAAATATTAAAGGATCAACTCAAGGGTTGATCAGCTGTGCATGGAGTGCAGAAGTGACTGGTTACTCTCTGGCTTCTGTCTACACGTAGTTTAAGTGTTTTTCTTAGCTGTTAGGTCAGTTTACACCCTGAGCTGAGCATGTATTAAAAACTCAGAGATGACCCACTGTTGTTTCAAGGTGACTTGTATTGCACATGAACATTAGAGCTCATGAACTCTGATTTTCTATGGATGATCAGTGTGCCAGTCTACTACAGAAAGTCTTCTTTACTACTCACCCCTCCTGTGGCGCCAAACAGTGATATTGTTGACATGCGTCCCCCCGCTATTTCTGCTTCCCTGGAATACTTTTCATGCCTTTCTGTATAGCCTAGGAGTGAACACACGCAGTGTAATGCAACAGGAGTTCCGAAGCTGCCATGCTGTCCAACTGGTTTGAAATTTGGTCGGTGGATTAAAAAATGTAATTGTGAGGAACTGTCAGATGTGTAATTGCATGTTGAGTATTAACCAAAGAAAAGAGGAAAAGGGATGAGAAGATTCTCTTAGTAAGGAGAAAAATGCTTTCCTGCAAAACTTGTCATTCTGGCATGGAGCTTAGTTATGTGTCACAAAGATCTCGTTGGGTCTGAGAGGCTGAATTGACATAATACTTGTTTTATATGCTCATTAGCACAGGGCTTCTGTGGTCTGTCCCCAGAGCTACTGCAAGGTTCAGTAAGGAGGACTGAGGCTTTTCCAGGCAAATATAAGCAGAGACAAACATAAATGGAAAACTCTTGAAGCAATAAATCTGTGACGTTTTTAGGATAGCTTTATGAAAATACAGCCACAATGGTTCTTGCAAGTGGCATATTGGAAAACAGTGTGAAACATACCTGAAATTTTGTGTGCACAGGAATTTACATACTATCTAATGAAAGGCTAGCCTGTAGGATATTGGGATAAGAGCAACTCTTACATGAACTGTCTGTGTTTCAGCTCTATAAATAGCATATTGGCTTAAAAATATTCATTATATAAACACTGGACCATAAATAGCATTTTAGATATCTTAAACAGAAACATGACTCTCTTTAACAGAATCATAATGTAGCAACTGAGGATTGTGTCTTGAATAGATAGCCTGAAAGAAGTATCTTAATCTACCAGAAAATCTGGGAAATTTAAGTGTTACGTCTCTGTTGATTAATCTACTGTTTCATATACGTGATTATATGCCATGTATTGATTTTTAGAAGGTATTGCGTTTTTCTGACCATTAAGAGGCACAAACAAATTCTTTTGAGCACTTTTATGTACAGGCCTCAGTTTTTTTCAAGAAAGATCTCATCCAAATGCTCTCTTCTGGGAATGGTGCAAGTACAGTAATACACATGTACTGAAGGCAAATGGTCTTCTCTATTATTGTGAACTAGAGCCATGTGCTCTGAAAGTACTGCATCGTTTGAAGCTAGAAAGCAATAAAGCTCCTAAATCAATTTATGTTCTATCAAAACTCGGAGAAACTATTGGAAATTTTCATGCCAAGCCATTCTCATATGCAAAAAATACAATGTTTTAAAAAACCAAAAAGCTTGCCTAAGGGTAACAAATCTGGATTGATCAGCAAAAAGAAGAACATTGGTGCCATGCAGTGCGATTGAAAGACATTGGAAATGCTCCATTCTCAGTTAATTTCTGGCCTCCAGTAACTCACTTCCCCTCTGTGCTCAGTTCTGGTCCTACCATATGTTGCTCACCAAGTTGGTCTACAAACATTTTCAAGTTGTGTCACTTAGTCAGGCACTGATCTTGGATGAAATTTCTATGTTCTGTTGTAATGCAAACAACAAAAATATAATAGAGACTACTCATTGCAAAACAGTCCTTTGTTGTATTGATTCTCCAGTGAGGAAGCAATGAAATGAGCCATTGTATTTAAATGCTGAACTTTCCCCATTCTTGTGTTGACTATCCTCCTTTCCAACAGGCAGAGGGATGGTCAGAAATGAAGACATTTGCTCAAGCCACTGCTTCCCTTCTGATTTCATTTTTCGTTTCCCAAGGGCAGAAGTCTGCTGTTTTCTCCTGAATGAAACTCTGCCAAGTGGGAGTGTACCAGCAGCCTTCTGCACAGAAGAATAAAGTTAAATCTAGGCTATTATTGCTTGCTGGATGAAATGTTCATGTGCAGACAGAACTGACTTGCCTGTGTGGAACTCTTTATTTCATACTGAAAAGCTGAGGAACACGGAGAACAAGTATCTTTTCAACCTGGTTCACTCTTGCAAAGACATTTTTTAGATTCATGGGAGAACAAACTTTCAGTCCTTTCCAAAAAGCTATCCTACTTGTGTCCAAGGAGCTTTCTCTTATTTATTCCTCCCACCCCTTGACAGTAGCATTCCCCCAAAACCAGGTTGGGAGAAAGAAAATCAAGTTCATGGACAGCAAGCAGAAATCTGGTTTTGTTTTGTGGATTTTCCCTCCTCCCACTCTCCATTTTTTTTCCCCTGTTGCATGTGCTGCCAGTACTGATGACTACCCAGACACTTCTGAGTAGGACATCTCACTCTGCTTGGGACAGTTCACATGTGCTCACCAGGCAGACATTTGTCTGTGGTTGGCTCCAAAACCACAAGTTCCTGAAGCTGAAATTGCAACAAAATTTAGGAGTTTTAATCGTAACAATGTACCAGAAAGCCTTTGACCAGTTACCTGTTAATATTCAATCTGAGCTCTGTGTATTCATATTCCCCTAAAAATGGCATTGCCACATTACCAGAGCTGCTATAAGATGACTTTTACATTCCTTGCACTTTTTCTTCCTCCCCTTTATTTTACTTTTCCCTGTGTTAAACTGATACATGCCGACACAGCTGTGAAATCAAATATTTGCTACTGATGAATCTAGGACGTTATGAGGTTGATAGTGTCATGCTTCACTTTATTGCCTGGCTAATATTTAGCCTTAAAAGAACCCCCAAATAAACCAAAGCCCAACTTGGAGCTGAGTTCCCTTCACTATTTTCTTCTAGTTGGGTGACTGCTGTAGTAATTGTATTTGTTATATGTGTATGTTTCTTTCGGGAATCATTGTTATTTATCATGGATATAAGTGCTAGTGAATATATCTCAAAGAAAAATACTAGGGCTGGCTTCACCAATACTTTTTTTTTTCTCCTTCCTTCTCCAGTCTTCTGGAACTCTAGTTCATACCTTGGATATAATAGGTAAAAGCTGATATCTCAGCTAATGAAATCTTCAGTGACTTTCCTCACAAATTCCTTGTTCTGGCATTGAAAAATGAGAAACATCTCTCAATTCCTCCACTACTAATACTACCTAAAAAAAAGGGGAAAAAAAAAAAGAAGTACAAGTTTAGAGCTATGTGAGATAAGAAGGGTTCAGGCTGTGGAGAGCCTAATACCATAGATCAGTAATACAATATTTAAATCAATATAATTCCTGGCAGGACGTCAGTGCAAAGAGCAGCATTAAAGTGAATTCTTAACTCTGATGAAGTGAGCAGCTGCATTCAAACCTGTTTCAGATGAGCTTGTCTGAAGTTCTGGAAAGGAGGAATGGTTAGATGGTTATAAACATGAATTTCTGGAGGCAGTGAAGTAGATATGAAAGAGGACAAAATCTGAAGGAAAAACCCAACATTCAAGCTGGATAGTTCCAGAATGAAGGGCAAGTTTACCTTCATGTGCTCCTCATAATTGCTCCTGTCTTAAAAACAGCATATCTGACACATTACACATTGCTGAATGTTACAAGGGTAATTGCTTGAGTCCTAGATTCCTCATATTCTTGTGTATGGACCAGGAGTTCTTCTAAACTCCTACCTTCTTCAGGGAAAATTAAAGATAACATTCCCAGTTGTAAAAAATACATAGTGAGAGTTGGAATTCATATGAAACAGCATCCTCTGAGTTGCTTTCAACTGGCTTTTTCTTTACATAGACTGTCCTCACCAGTGTCTTTGTTCTGCATGCTTTGGTTTTGTCATTGATGTACTTTATTTTTCAGTATGTTAAGTTCAGTGTCTTCAGGAACTGTCGTGACAAGGAGAACTTCTAAGTTTTGGCATTATGGGGAAAATAACTTTCCTCTCCTGCGGAACGTGGGCAGGCATTGGTGAAACCCAACCCCACCTTCCCCTTTCAAGAACAGAACAACAGCCTGGACAGGAGAGTTCCTGATGTGTCCAGTCTTCAGGCAGACCTTTCCTGTTTGCTTCATAGCTTCATGGTGTTCCCTGTGGACTTGCTTGGGTCGCTGTCGGGGAGAAGTGTTGGCACAAGGGAGAGGGAAGGGTGGATCTCCTTGGTGGGAGGGAGAGGGAAGGATGGAAAGCAGGGAGGCTCTCCATCCAAGCCAGCCAGCAAGGGTACAAGGAGTATATTAAGGCTGAAAGAAATGTTTCGCCCTTCTACCACCTACTGCTAGGACTGTGTTGCAATGAAATAGCTTTCTCTCAAATCACTATAGAAGGTTCTTAGAGGGCAAGAATGGAAAAACTTCTGCTTGTAATAGCATTAATTATTGGGTTTTTAAGCAATTATTCCCTTTGGTGTTGCGTGCAGTGGTTTAAAAAAGTGATGGTTAATGCTCCTAGTACATGGTATCTCTTTCTTACTTCTAAAAGGCAGAGATTTTATATCTGAATATCTGAATAACACATCCTAGCTGCAGAACTAGATTTTCTGAGTGTTTTTTTTTTAAGTTTGGTGTCCTGTCCCCCACCCTCCCCACACGTTTTGTTGTGGCTGGCCTCAGTCTTGGCAATTTATTAATGAGAATCTATTAATGATGGAATGATGAGGCCCATGGCTCTGCAAAAAGAAAGATACAGTACAGTGTTCAGTTACTGCTGACGTTGTTGAGACACAGGAGCAATAGTTTCCAAAGGATACTTAAAAGTGAGAAGTTAGCACCAAATGCCTCCTTTGAACAAAGATGCCTGATGTGTATCGTCTTTGTGCAAACATTGTACCATTAGAATCATGCCTAAGCATTAATAAATTAAATAAATAACATTTTTGGCTTCCTGGTAGAGAATCTGATATTTCCTGGCTTCCCACATCTGTTGCTAAAGCCAAGTTTTAGTTCTTTGAAAAGTTATTGCCTGGCTTGTCTTCAAGGAACGCTTCTTGTGTCCCATCTTGAATGCTGAGAACTGACCATGTACACCGTGTTCTTACATTAATATACATATGGCTGGTTTATACAGATTCTTTTTTGACTAGGTCTAATACAAAAGTGAGTATTAGAAAAAATTTGGGAACAGGGATTCCCGCAGTCAGCTGAATAGCTGATCCCAAAGTAGAGCTCATGTGTCTCTGAAGTTTGCATGATGGAAACTGGAAAGGAGTCAGATGTGAATGTGTACATATAGTGCCATAAAATTTTACCTGATTTAATCTAGCCTATAATTCCTGCCTTTTCCTGGTAGTTGAAGGGGAACCATTTTCCAAGGCAAACAAATAAAAAAAATTCAAAAAGTAAAGTATCTCTGAATTTGTTTACCATCTTCCCATTCATTGGCTCTTGTGGTATAGGATAGGTTTATATTACAAAGTCTTCTACATGCATTTACAGGTTGAATCCATCCTGTGACTAAGCTAAATCAGTAGGGTCTCATGTTCCATGGTGAGAGAGGGTTTGCAGATAATTTTTAAAAACTGTTCATTGGCTATGGCTTTTTGTTTCTGCACCCCCACCCCCTTTCACCCTCTGGGCGTGAAGGGGAGATGATTGTGTCATACCTGTATCAGGGAGCTGGATGTTTCCAGGAATGCTGATAATGCAGAGCATGCTTTGTAGGCTTTGTGTGCTAAACCAAACAAATGGATCTAACACCTGCTGATTTCCTGAGCAGCTATCATAAAATACTACGGCGATCTTCCAGTTACATCACCTTCTCTTTGTCTCCACCTGCAACCCTGAAGTAGGCTGATCTTCAAAACAGGAATTTTCCTAGTCAGAAACTGTATCCTGAGCTGAGAGACCAGTCATGCCTTTCTAAACCAGAGGAAATGGTGGAGCAGTCACTTGGCACAGATAAGCACTGTAGTTACATCCTGCTTTGTCCTTCAGACCATAGTTGGGGGACTTCTTCAGAAGGATGCGCTGGAATTCTGAGGTCAAATCCAATACTCCAATTCTCAGAGAAGTTCCCTAACCACAAAACTATAGGCTATTTTGGGGGTTACACTACTGCCTGTCCGACTCCGGAGCTGGATTGCTTTCAAGAATGTGTGAGTTATAGGGCCAGAAGGTCGGTATGTAAGAGGGAGCCTGCCTTGGTAGATATTTTATGTTACATGGTAATTGGATACAAAGAAGAAATAAAGCTAAGGGCAGACACAGCGATCCTGGGTCTTCCCCTCCTAGCTGAGTGCTCTGACCTCTGTGGATTACAGAGCTAGATCTCATCTCCAAGGACTTTTTACACTCCTGGGTACCTGATAGCTCAGCTCCTGTGTGATGTGTTTGATGAGTTTACGAACTCATACTTAATGTTGATTTCCTTATCTCAGAGAGATAAAAGCTTAACATGTGCAATGTAAATGCTGCTAGGCCTTGTTTGGTGTCTAGCCTAAGGTTAAGTTATTTTCTGCACCAGCTCACGCACTGGAAAAAAAAGGGGTGGGAGGAACTGGAAGCAGCTGGCAAGGACTCTTGAAGAAGCTGAAAGCTGTCACGTGGGAACTTCCACCAGCTCTTCTCAGGGAGCCCCAGCACAGCAGGAGTGGTGGGCCCAGGCTGGCAATTGTGCAAGTTGTAGAGGTGTTGGTCTCTGGAGGCAGTTCTTGCTTGCTCAGTCTCAGCCACATGCTGTTCACTTCTGTGACATCTAAGTAGGACAGAACTGCCCTGTTCTTGCCAGGAGCCAGATTCTTCTCCAGTACGTTTTTGTGTTTCTTCTCGCCCCGCTCTGTCTGCAGACAGACGGCATTCACCGTCTTGCTTTGCATTCAGACTGCGCTTACCAAAATGTTCTGTTTCTCTGAGAATACTGAGGTTTCTCTTCTCTTTGTATGTGAGCACTGAAAAATATATGTAGCCCTTGGCATGTTGCTAGCACCAGGTGACCTTGTTTGCCCCCTTTCTTGCTTGAATAGGGGGCTTGTGTGCCAGGGCTTAGAAAGGGGTGATTTGCAGGCTAGTAAGGGGCAACCCTGTGATTAGAAATTCCACGATCTGATAGAGCACACATTCGACCTGCTAGTGTAAAATATATTACCATTCTATTATGTAAACCTTTAAAGGCTTAGGTTTTATAAAGATTGATGACAGAAGTAGGTGGTGTGTTCATACCTGTCTGTAGAAGTACTTGCTGACATGTACTGCAGCATTTGGTTTATAACCTTACAATAGTGGCCTTGATTAATAATGCTTTATTAGTTGTAAACAGAGACTTACTGAATAAATCCTATTTACTCTGTTGAATGGCTCTCCGTGCCTGCATAAAACTATTTCAGTAATTAGAAAGCTACTATAATATTTCTCTATATTGTAGGCTTTGAGTTGTTAGTTCTCTGTCAGCTTTCCTGAATTCCTACTTACGAGTTGTACTTCGCCCCATGCTTGACACGAAAGGAAACGTTTTCAACTCACATTTTGTGATGAGAAAGGGTGGGTGTGGTAAGACCATGTTTCCCAAAGGAAAAAAGAGGGAGCGGGGAAAAGAGCACATCTCTCCTTTTGATATGCCTCTGGACTTGTACCGTCCTCTTCCCTGCCAGGATCAGAGAAGTGAGACTGGAGAGATGATATCCCTGCTGAAAAGGACCAAACTCCCTTCCTGAAGGACAGTAGAGTTATCACAATTGCTCTGTGGGCCTATTTTTCAAGAGAAGAGTAGAGGAGCACTCCTAAGGAGTGTTGACATAAGGTGTCTTGAGGACTCACCTCTCTCTTTTTCTAGAGGCTGCAGGCCTGTAATGCCCAGGTATTTTTTTTTTTTTTTCTCTCCTCCCCTTTATATATAAAACAGAAAGCGATGGGGATCAGTTGTTTTATCTCTACTACTGAAATGCAGCCATCAGTGGAGAATAACATGAGAACAGTTTGAAAGGAAGCATGGAACACTATATTCAACTGAAACTAATTACCTGATTAGGTTTTGGCCTGGCTGTGTGGGTTGACATCCAATGGTCTTGGCGACAATACCTGTGAGCAAAGCCAAGTCTAGTCTTGCTTCATTTAAGACTCTGGACAAAACTTCTGGACCTGTGTGCTGAATGCTAAGCAGTGTGAAAATAGGCCACTGATTTAAAGTACCCACGGCTACAGTGGGTGTCAGTGGGCATCTGGCATGGTTGCAGATGAATGAGCTTATTTGAGTTTTAGAAATTCTCCTTTTCATTTAAGGGTGATTCTGTTGCAAGCACACAGTCTGTTGAAATTTAACCCTGTATCAGAAGATCCTCTTTTTGCAGCTATAGTATTAGCACTTTCCTTAAGCACTTCAAACTTCTCTCCTTGGAAATTTAGTCAAAAGTCTGACACTGAGATAACATAAACTCTCCTAAGGGGATGGTATCTCACCTAGTCTGTTACATTAGTTCTTTCTTCTTATCTCCATAGGGGTTAAATATACTAGATCTGCTTTGTTAGGTGAGAAGCATTTGTTATTGCTGCTGTTTTCTCTTGCACCTTTGCTGCAGACACTTTCTTGATCTGTCGGTGCCTTTGTTTGGTAAATGACATGTTTTCCTGTTAGGACTGCAACATCTCAAGTGTCTGTAATGTCAGACATATCTATATTTACCTGTCTGGTGGCATTTTGCTGTCTTCCAACACTCTAAAGGAAAAAAAAATATTTGGAAGCATTTGAAGAATTACTGAGAAGAGAGGGATGAGTCTTTCAGTTCTGTGCTATTACAAAAATACGGTCCATTAAGAACAAAGGTGAGCAGAACACTTTTAGAAAGACTTGAAGTGTCCTTGTATCCAAACAGGAAGCTTCTGGGCCACACTCACTTCTGGCACCCTAGAATGCCTCTGTTTTCCCTTCCCAGGAAGAAGGACATGAAATGAACTGTCAAATGAGTTGTGTCAGTTCATTGGTGAGCACTGACTTCGTGAGGAAATTTAGTATGTCTACTCTGATATCCTGGAAGCTCATCGAGACGCATTATTAAAGTGAATTGGACAAGTGGTTGATGAAAATCCAAGAGCTGGTAAGGGATGCTCCTCAGAACAAGAAATCTTGATAGACAACCATAGGAAAAAATATTTTTGCTAACTGGCTGACTATTTCAACTTAGCAACTGGCTTATGCTCTACCCTATTCCTTAACATCTAAAATAAATATTGAATTCTCTCCTGTTTACAAACCTTCTTAAACCATTTGCCTAAAAGGCGTTTTGCAGTAATGAAGTCCTCAAAGTTGTGTTAAAGCATTTCCTCTTAATGCAAGAATAAATCCATCAAGTTTTCGGCCTCCCACAAAGACAACCAATGCAAGACTGTAAGTGCCATAAAAGCCCCAAGAAGCTTCAGAATCAATTTGAAATAATGAAAATACACTTTTGGACACCTCTCGCTACTTCTGTATGGAACAAGGCTGGGCACGGAGTCGGGGGGCGGGAAAGGCAGATGCATGTTCAACTTGTGTAACCTGGTGTTCACTTTCCCCTGTCCCCTGCCTTCCTCAAATCAGCTGTCACAGCATTGGCAGGCGCCTCCCGAGCCTTTGCTTGCCAGGAGTTTGCCCAGCTGTTTGGCCCAGGCTTGCACAGAGGCGGAGGAAGTCTTTCTGGCTGAAGCTTCTGTAAAACCACGGCTTCAGCAATCAAAGCAGCAGTGTCCCCACAGGGGCAAAGTGAGTAGTTGGAGAGCTTGGCAGGCTGGTGGGGAGCAATGTGACTTTCCGCAGGGCCCAGCCTCTTCGTGACAAGTAATCGCCCTAGAGTAGAGCTAATCTCCTAGGAGAAGTGGTGGGATTACAGAGGTGGTGAGATCTTCACCTCTAAAAGCATGCGTAAAGTTCAACTCCACTACAATTTAGTGGCTTGCAGATGTGTCTCTCCTAACAGCTACTTGTGTCGCCCTTGCAGGATGATTTGGAAATTTGCCTTGTCCGTTTTTCTGATGGCAGCGCTGGTTCGAGTAACAGACACCAGGAAAAACCGTCCCGCAGGCGCCATTCCCTCCCCGTACAAAGACAGCAGCAGCAACCACTCGGAGCGGAGGCAGCAGCTGAACAAGGAGGTGCTGGCCTCCAGCCAGGAGGCCCTCGTGGTCACCGAAAGGAAGTACCTCAAGAGCGACTGGTGCAAGACGCAGCCCCTGCGGCAGACTGTTAGTGAGGAGGGCTGCATAAGCCGCACCATCATCAACCGCTTTTGCTACGGGCAGTGCAACTCCTTCTACATACCGCGGCATGTGAAGAAGGAGGAGGAGTCCTTCCAGTCCTGTGCTTTTTGCAAGCCACACAAGGTCACCTCTTCCACCGTGCAGCTGGAGTGCCCGGAGCTGGACCCACCCTTCCGACTCAAGAAAATTCAGAAGGTCAAGCAGTGCCGGTGCATGTCTGTGAACCTTAACTCAGGCAAACTGTGAGAGCAGGTGTGCAGCTACTGCTTGGTGTTGCCCCCATCAGATTTGCTGCTGCCTCTCCCGCTGAGCAGACTCTCTGTTTTGTTGCTTTGTTCCTCCTTTCCCTTTTTTCTTTCCTTTTTGCATTTTGTTTTCTTTCAGGAGGCATCTCTCCAGCAAGGAAAGGCTCCTTGTCACTTGCCTACTGGATTAAAGCGTTTTAATGGTCCATGTTAGGCACTTCACCATAAGATTTCATTATATTTCTGATACCATCTGGCGGTTGAGTCTTCTGGAGTGGAGCAGGCGCCCAGAAGTTGGGATTCATCATCTAAGTGGCCAGTTGGCTGAATCCAGCGTTAAATGTTTCCACTGTGTGGAGTAAAGCCCTCTGCCCTACACTCCAGTCCCCTCCACAAGAGGAGAAAGCTTTCCATGTGCTTTGGTCTGGAGCTTGTGGCTTCCACTTGGAAGTGCTGGGGTGCTGCCCAGGACTGGGGGATGCAGATGAGGGAGAGCAACGTGTGAAAAGCAAGTGAGACTCTCCAATGAGGCTCATCTTAAGACAACTTTAATTGTGCAATGACAGATCGTTCCAGGCTTCTTGTCTGAACGGCAGATAAGAAGTGAGGGGGAGAGGGCGAGGCGCTGGGTCGGCCTCTGTGACCACAGAGCAGACTGGGGGTGGGTTCTGATGCTGTTGTGGTTAGAGAACATTGAACACGTGGTCTCTGCAGCAGTGTTTATTTTGTAACCTAGCTATAGTAAACAGCTGTTTAAAGTATTATAGACCTAGCCATGTATATTTTTCTTGTGGCAGAATATACCAGAGATTAAAATGTGTTGAGTAAGAGACTCAGTTGCTAGGTCAGCTGCCTGGCTTTAAATGGACATGGTTTAACTAGGCTCTTGGTAGGTTTTTGTGTGCTAGATACATGCGTTTTTCTTACTCCAAAAAGGACAACATCCATTTATGACCTTATATTTATGCCTGCTCAGACTGGGGAAGGTGGGAGGGTGGTGGGAGAGGAGCTGAGAACACTTAAGGGAACGATGTTTCAGTTCAAAAATATAAAAGCACTGTCGCACAAAGGGCAAAATTTGGTCATTGCTGGACTGAGTACAAAAGCTGCATCAGTGTCATCAGGTTTTGGGAGTGGTTTCTCGCCGATGATTGGAAACCACGTTAATGTGTAAGTGTTAAAGGACAAACCCATCAGTCAGTGCTGCTGGAATGGGTCACAGCTGTAGGAGCAGGGAGAGAGTAAGTTGTAATTGCTGCAGTGCTGGTGGTCCACTCAAGTTTTCAAGTCCTACATAATCAGTGTTGGTGAACACTTGCAGTTCATTTTAAATCATACGATGTTGTTACTCGGTTGATGGAGTTCAGCATGCCCTGTGTATCCCATTTATTCCAGTTCTGATTTGTATTAGTCCCAGCTGCATTAAAACTCTATGTCTCAAAACAAACTGGCCCCTTCCCGCAAACCAAAGCCCGTGCGTGCTCCATCCTCTGAGGCTTACAAATTAAAAATGACATGCCGACTCCCTGACGCATGTCTCACAGCTCAGCATCTGCAGCTAGTGAAGCTGGCTTGCTGTGGGAGCCCTTTCCCACCAGCCTCTTCACATGTGGCCCCTTCAAGGGGTTAATGCATTTCGCACTCTCTCTTCGGCCAGGGGTTCAGTGCCACAGGTCTCTATTATGTGAGACAGGGCGGCAGCCCTAAGAGGCTTTCAGGACTGAGCTCCGCCAGAGCCCACCAAGCGGTTTATGGGGATTGGCACGGGCAGGATGAGGTTGGTCAGGTCTGTTAGCCCTGTTACGTGAAGGGCCATGGCTTTGCTGCTGTGATCTTTCCGTGTGTCAGCCCTCGGAGGCTCCTCACGCAGGGTTTGCTTAAGAAGCGGTCGCTGCCATGCTGCCATCGTCATGCCAGCTGCCGGATGGGCAACGTCATTCAGTCTAGGCTCGAGGGTGTTGCTGGGAGAGAGAGGGGAACAACAGAGGCAGCAGCTAATAGTCTACTAAGACTCCAGGGATCTCAGCCTCCACTAGAAAGAAATGAACTGGGAGTCAGGCGTTTCAGACTAGGGAGAGAAAAGCACCCTAGTAACTGCAGTTAAGAAAGATGTGCAAGAATCTTTACCTTTAAGCTATGCCCCGCCTGGGTTTTTCACCAGTTTGCAATATGAATATGCTGCAGCTTAAAGCTCCTTCTCGGAGCTGTGTTTATGTAAAAACTGAGTTGAGCTTGTAATGGTTAAAACTGTATTTAATTCTTGTTTTATAAATGAAAACAAAAATGAAGAAATGCTTTAAGTATAATGTAATTATTTTATAGGTCTACTATTAAATTATAGATTAAATAATAAAGCTACTCTAGGGTTATATGGCATCCAGGTGTACAGGCTCTGCTTCAACACCTTGTGTCCAACTGTTCTCTAATGGGTATATCCTCTGGCTTCCTTTTGACCCTACCAGATTCAGCTTGGAAAAACTTAGCTACTTCTTCCCTTGCCCCCTGTTCCCCACCCTCTCCCCCCATCAAAAATACCTGAAAGGCAAGAGGGAGGCGAAAATAAATTGCACTAACCCTCAATTCTCAAGTAGATGCTGCTGGCACAAATTCTGTTTTTCTGGTTATCTGACAAGGAGACAACCAAAGCTCCACCACTGGCTGAACTGCTGGCATCATTTGTGGTAAGAGAAGCAGCTATTACCCTGGCTTAAATGGTTTCACTTAAAATCTACCTAGTTCCTTATGTAATGGGCATCAAACTACTTACAGGGAAAAGGAAAAAAAAATATCTTAAAATATAGATGAGCTTTAGTGGTTGCTATCAGCTCTGATTAAATACACTGTATGTCTCACCAAAGGTAGGGAAGTATTTGTTGTTTTTTTTTTTTTTTTTTCTTTTTTCCCCTCTTTCCATCCCTGAGAAAAAAGTTGCAAAATAATCTTGAGGGAAAACCTCAGTGAGGAAATGGAGTTCTCACACTGAGTCTTGGTGGACAAATTGAGCATGAGCCAGCAGTATGCTCTCATGGCCAAGAAGGCCACTGGCATCCTGGGGTGCATTAAGAAGCACATGGCCAGCAGGTCAAGAGAAATTATCCTCCCCCTCTACTCTATCCTGGTGAGGCCACACCCAGAGTCCTGTGTCTAGTCCTGGGCTCCCCAGTTGAAGAATGACAGGGAATGCAGGTGGCCAGTGACAGGACAAGGGGCAACAGGCACAAACTGGAACACAGGAAGTTCCATCTCAATCTGAGGAAAAACTTCTTCCCTGTGAGGGTGACAGAGCACTGGGACAGGCTCCCCAGAGAGGCTGAGAGTCTCCTTCTCTGGAGACATTGAAAACTGTGTGACCAAAAGAGATGCCTGTCTTGGGTCTTCAGAGAACCAGTAGTCCCTAGACCGCAAGTAACAAGGGAGGGACTTGCAAGTGCCCCTGTCAGTCACCTGAAAAGGAACTCAGGCAGCCACATCCTCCAATGATCCTCTCTCATGACCACCTGGCTTTCAGCCACTCTCCTGCTTTGCAGGTACCCCAGCACCCACCTGAACCTCTGCTGTTTGTGGCACAACCTAGACACCAGCGATCCCAGCCTCCTGCTGACCAACCACTGAAGCACTGTACAGGACATATATGCTGTCATCCTAAAATCTTCCTGTTGCAGAAGCAATTCAAGGGCAAGGCAAGTCTCTTGGGTAGATGAAAAAAGCTTTAGGTCAGATAGATCCAGTAGTAGAGTGGTGTTGTGGGACAGGGGAAGGAGGGACATGGTAACTGTTTAGCTCTAGCACCATGGAACTGCCATGGTGGCAGGGCCCAGGTTTGGATGGGGGTGAAAAATAAAGACCCTTGGTTTCTAAGAGCTTAAATCTGAGCTCCTACTGAGAATAAACGAGAAAACAACGCCAACTCAATGGGGACCCTTCATCTTCAGAAAGAAACCACCTTTTCACGGCAATAGGCTTACCATTGGATGCCTTTACAAGTAGCTTGGACGAATGTCCGGTACAGGTGGATCTATCAGAAGCAAAAGAATGGCCACGAAAACCTGTTCTGTAACGTGAATCCATTTGACAGGTGGGTGGCAGACACAATTGGTATGTTCATGTTATCATCAGAAAAAGCCAGCACCATCAGTTTCTGTCCATCGCAGCTTAACACTGGTGTAACTTAAGGAACTGGCATAATGGACTTGGGACAAACCTGGCTTTGTTTATTAACCTGGAGTGTGAAACAAAATAATTGCAATGCAATGATGTGCATTGCAATTATTTAATTGAGCTCCTCTCAAATTAATAACTGCTTCCAACTCTTTAAGGTGATCACTGAAAAATTGGGCAAAAAACCAGGTCTGTCTGTGTAAGATATCACTAATGCCATTCCCACTGTCACTGTTAGTTAATAGTTAACCAAGTTTTGGAAGTGATTTGGGATGATGAAAGGTTCTACAAGAAAAGCCAACCACTACTGTGTCACGATACGTGACAAAGTACCATGCTTCCGGAAGGCTTTTATTTGCAAGCAAGACAACATGATTCTTCTTAGCCCCTCACTAAAAACCAGACAGTTATTCTCAGTAAGTCACATCTGCTGCTCAGGTATGAAGGTCCTTATTTAACTGCTGCATTTAAGATACAGTGATATGTGGTGGTGGTGATCACCAAAGGCTCAGGACCTTGCTGTGAGAACTCTTTACTGCTTGATGTTGCAGTAAATGGGGGAAGAGTGGAACAAAGGGGTGTCAACCTCTTTAAAACACGCCCAGAACAAGCAAACCGAAAGAATGTCAGTCCAGAATTCTGTAAAAAACCTGAACGCAACACAAAAAAAAGAGCAGCATTGAGACCGATGGTGGGAATTGACTCTGGGAGTGCTGTGGGACAGCTTCAGTGCTGCACATGGTAGGAAGTGCTGCACTTTGTACGGAAGTTTGAAAACAGGCTGCAGAGAAGTAAGGAAGGCAGGGACACATTGAATCAAATAGCATGGGCCTGAGTAAAACCAAAGAAGAGAAACTGCATAGCAGCTTGCACCTTGACATCGTAACGTGGTACCACCAGCTGCAGTCAGTCTTTGAGACAATCCTTCAGAGAGAAATCTGCAAACCACGTCTGGCATCCACACTGCAGATCCTGCGAGAAGCATAGTATGTTTGTATGTGATAGGCCTGCCAGGTAACTGGACAACACTTTAATGATGTGATGCATATATTTTTATATATGTATGTATGTACACATTATAATATGCAGATAATACATTTTAGTGTCTGTTACACAGGCAGTGTTAGCAGGAACAGAGAGCAGACCTGCACCAAGCGCACTACTGGAAGGTGTATGAGCCAGGAGCGAGTGACCCACAGCCGCACTGGGTCAGGGGCTCGGAAGCACCTTGCTACCTCCACCTGGGGAAAAGGTAATATGCCCACACAGCTGGGAATTACTGTCACCCTGCTTGCCCAAAATGCCAGAAGAGAGAAGCCCCGTTTCTATTGATCCCTTTGCAAAGGGGAGCTGGGATCACAGGAGCTCGAAGGGGACGTGGGTGCTTAGGGAGCAAATGCTTCCTAGCAAATTGCAGCGTAGCTTGACAGTGAAGAGAGAGAAGGCAGTTATTTCATTATTATTCCTTTTATTTTCATATAAATTAACATTCTAAAAAAATTGAAATAGAAACACTAAATACAGTATTGCACATAGTGATCTTTGTTAGATGATCTATTATTTCATTTAGTATAGTAATATACATACTGTAGGTACTGAAGGGAACAGGAAAGCTACAAATGAAAACATGCTACTGTATCCTTGCACTTAGGAGCAAAGTTAAGAGGAAAAGACTATTGTTTACATAAATACAAACATGGGTTTGAATCAGTGCCATTAAAATAACTTTATTTTTTAAAGTTTTTTCCACAAGTTAGCTGTAACAGCAAATAATCTCTTCTTTTAACTTCCCCAAATAGTAATGTTACTCCCTTCAACACAAAATTTTAGAACTCTGTTCTTGGTAATTTATATCCCTGCCAGAAGTTATTACGAGCACAGATTTTCACATAGGTTTGTCAGCAGCAGGAGACACGCTTTTCACATAGTGAAAAAACCCCCATCTTTTCTAGTGCTTGGTATATGTGAAGAATAACAGATTCCTGAGGTCATATTTCGCACTCCCTTTTATGATACCCTGCAGGGTATATTAGCCTCTGGACAGCTAGGAACGGCTCTTGATCTGCTAGATTAGACAGGGAATAACCCAACCCAGCAGGTTAGAGCTCATTTGCCTTAGCCCAGCATCCTTCAGGCTCCAAAGCTGTGAGTGCACACATCCAATGCACTTGCACACATTGCCTGCTTGGAGAAGCGCGCTTTGAAAGAGAAATGTTATCTATCAGGCTTATTGGTCTAGGGCTCTAAGTGGGACCAGAGGAAGGGGTTGAGCAGATCAAAACTGATACAGTAAGTTCTGGATTGCAAATAACAATTAAGCACATGGTCTAAAATGGAAGCCCTAAGTTGTAGATTTCAATCATTAACCTCCTAGTCAGGGACACTGAGCCTGAAGGAAAAGTCTGCAGTTCTGGTAAGTGTGAAATTGATGTCAATTAGTTGGTGGTCTGTGATCTGTCACTAGAATTGGCTACTGTTTCCCTGAATGTCAGTCCCCGTGTGCATCTTTTAATGGCTCTCTAAAGGAGTTTTAAATTAACTGTAAAGCTAATTCCAAAAGGGAAGTCACGTACATGTGGCCAAAAGCCTGCCGGACTTGAGTGATCAGCAGTTAAAACTATACTATACCTTCTAAACTTCCTGTAAAAGTATTAGCTGCTTTATATATTAATAAACTATAACAGCCAAATCTTTCATACTCTCTCTCATACTTCTGTGCTTTTCTGTATTTTCCTGCTTTTCACATTCTTTTTTTTTCCTTTTTTTTTTTTTTTTTTTAAATGCTGGATTTCTGACCCCCATACCACCTGGCATTCACTGTCTGGCAAAAGATGAAGTAAAAGTATGCTGCCTTATCGATTTTAAAGATAGTTACAGTAAACATCTTGTTCCACAAATATTTAGTCATGGAGGGCAACTAAACAAGTTGGGAAAGCATTGGTTATACTGTATAAACAGCACTTAACGATTCAAAATACAAACTACAAATGCCAACATGAAACGGATACAAACGATTCACTAGGAGTAACATTTCTTTCCCTAATCTAAGCGCAGTGCCATGAAGTATTTGTGCTAGACAGATGTTGCCAGTAGGGATGGAAATGTTTCACTGTATTGAGTAGCATTCTGATGAAATTCAACTCAATGCAATTTTCAGCATGTTCAGGACGGATGAAGATGCTGCTTTTTATGCATGCTGACTCGGCCTATTAGCAACACACTGCACACTTTACGAGGTACCAGCTTCGAGTGGCAAGGGAGATAAGATACAGAGTACAGGGAAGGTGTTTCAAGTCCACACCTAGTCTATTGCTGGGCACTCCACTGAAGTGATTACATTCGTGAATGAATGCACACTAACACATCAGTTGGTGGAAAACTCTCGAGAACAAAAAGCAAATTCAGAAAGGTCAAGAAAGCAAATGATCAGGATGATGTAAATTTCCTTCCCCCTTGCTCCCTACCCACAGGCATGTTGAGTTTTGGTAACCAGGTAACAATGGCTTTGACTTTTCTTCTCTCATATTTTCATACTTATCTTTGCTTTCTGAAAAATAAAAAAAAAATTAAAAGGCAGAAAATTGAGTATACATAAAACCATGCTACACAAATATGAAAAGCACAGAAATACTTCGGGCTAATGTTCAATTATACTTACTGCAGAGTTGACTTCACAAATAAATTTCCTTCGAAGCTAGAAAGCTAGAAATTAAGTAGACTGCAGCTATACACTCCCTGTGAAATATTTTTGTTTACTTTTCCTTTTCCCTCTATTACATTTGCAGTAACACCATAAGTCCCAGCTTCGGTGCAAATGATACAGGAACAATTTGGCCTATAATTATATATATTTTTAAATACGTTCTTTTAGTGTCTTCACATGCAGCACAATATAGGTGAGAGAAAAATCCAAATCAATGTTAGTTTTGGGTTTTTTTTCCTCCAATAACTTCTTGATCTGGTTTCAAATGAAATTGATGAAATAAAATCTAATTTATCATTCTTAACCAAGCTGTTACTTCATTTACTTTTCCTGTGGCAGTAACCACAATCAACTCTCCATAAACATTCCAAGTAAGAAACAATAAATACAATGTTACTTCTTCCTGTGTCAGACTGTTACTTAGAATACAGTAAATAACCACCTGCTTCATTTCAAGGATGTGTCACAGTAACGTAGCTGTGATGACACAGCGCAGAAGAATTAAAGCATGCCTGGCAGGGATGGACAGGAACATAGACAAGTGAAAAAAAAATCTTCTGGTATGATATTTTACAAATATAATTGATGACAGTTGCTACAGGTACAATTTTAATGTGAGGTGCCAGATTATTTTTTCACTAGAGGCTTATTAATTTCCCGTAAAATCAGTTGTGCTCCTAGCTATGCTCATGCAATCACAGTAGAAAAGTTTCACTGGATCACTGAAATTACTCCTTTACTATCATCAGAGTTATTTATCTGTATCCAGAAGAACAGTCAGAACACAGGATGGTCTTTTTCTAGGGTTGCTATTCCAAAGAAATCCAGATCAATGGAACAGAAGCCGTTAGTATTTCATACAAGGATCCAACTTGAGAAATGCATTCCTGTCACAATTCTTACATTTTCTAACTTTCTTTTCCAAAGTGAACACAGACTGAATAAGCCTGAAGACTGGAAATTGCTTTACTTCCTTCTAGGTGCATCCCACACCAAGACTGGGATGCAGACAGATGGACAGGACGGAGCAAGAATACGCTGCCCTTGCTTGGGCTTGTGCTATTTTGTGGATTAACATTCGACGGCAGCATTCAACTTTGTTAATCTAACACCTTTTATGAAAATGTTAAACGTGAAAAGAGCAACAAAAATGTGAAAGAATAACATACCCACATAATGCAAAGAAAAAAAGGTAGAATGAGGGATGGGAACAATTTACTTACAATTCCAGAGTCATGTTTTGGTCTTATATTGTACAGTGACTTCCCCTTTTTCTGCCTGCAGACTTCCTCTGCTTCTTTAACTCTGAAGAGAGACATAAATTATAAATATTCCTCTAGACCAGAACAATTTCCAAACACAATGCAGTGTATAATTTACAAATTTAGGCCCAAGGACAAGAGTGGATAACTTTAGTGCCCATATTTTCATTAGCGTGCTCCGCAAAATAGTCCTTGCACTCTGTGGCTTCTGCCATACCATCAGACTCTGGCACTTACAAGGACAGGGATAATCAATTCTCGTTACAAAAGCAATCTTACTGTAGTTGAAAATTCAAATATATCAGGATTTAAAATACACTGGGTGACATGAAGATTACATTTTAGAGCATTCATACCAAACACCACTATGAAAGCTTCTTTTCTTTTTAGGACTACATAAAAATCATTCTCCATCCATTCCCAACCTCAGTGCTTCAACTAGACTTCAAATAAAGGTTCTTCCCTTTCACCCAATTTATTTGTATTTAAAATGGCAAAACAGTTTAACTGGAACTTCTAGTCTTTGCTGCCTAGTTTGAAATAAAAATGGAAAATTGCAGAATGATTATTTACAACCGAGGTGGTGCACATCACTAGACGTATCCACCTCTGTCCAAAATTGAGGGTGAGCAGCAAGGCTTACATGACCACTGGAGATGAAACCGCTTGGACGGCTTGCATGTAAAAAGAGGAGGTAGTTCCAGAAGTGAGGGCCTCTTAGTGCTTCCTGACTTGGTAAATGGTACTAAATGAGGGCCTTGTGGAATACCTCCAAATGCCATATTTTTGATGAGATAAATTCCTTTTTTAATTCCTTTTTGTAACATAGATAGGGAAGAAACTTTGAAAGGGAGATAGCTATACTCCAACATGGAGCCTGCCAGAACCCATCTGGTGGGTTCAATGGCACACTGAAAAACATTTTTACCTCTTCTACTCATTTAATAGATCAACCTTACAAACACACACAGTTATTGAAATGATAATACAGATATAAGTTGAGTTCTCTGAGCTTCAAAGAGTTACATAACCCTTTCTATATGATGGCATGGAACGGTGTGAGATGTAATTAATTTTTTTATGAGAGATGAGAACATTATTTATAAATAAGTAAAAAAATAAAAATGTAAATCCTACGTTGGCTTGCTCTTACGAACAACACAGACATTAGATGGTGCTTACTCTGGCTTTTCATCATTACCCAACAGTGAAAAAAAGAAACAACAGTAAAATGATATTGAAGAAATGATATATCCCTGGCTGGTTCCTTGCGGTTCATCTCCAGACCACTTGCATGTCTGCTATTTCACTGAGGCTACACAGGGCAATGTGAGAATCAGACTTTGCATTATTATTTTAAAATATTTTTGTGTGTGGTAGGGGCCAGGTTTTGAAAGTATGACTCCAGCTGGGTCTGCTAAGCACATTAAAAAAAAGCCGCCTTCGCATTCATCTCTTCTTTATCCAACTTCCCCAGACACACCTCGTTCGTTTCATAAGTTTCAAATTTAGACTTTCAAAAATTAATTTAAACTTCGGTTCTTTTCCAGCACTTTGAACAAGCGGCTCTCTTCATGTGATGGCCTTACAGTTTTTTACTGTAGGAAGACCTTCACGTGCACAGGTGGGGTGAAAAAAAGGCTTTGAAACCTATTATTTTCAAGCTGTAACACTTTCTATCTTGCTGCAAATCAGATAGATTGCCACAGCATAACATAGAACAAAAATGCCAAACAGCCAAGTATTTCACCTTTAAAACATATTTAAATAGATTCAGTAAAAGTGGTAGCCAAAATGTGGTGATAGCTTTAAATAGAAGCTTATGGGAATGATACAGAATGCGGTAAAATCTGAAGACATTTTCTTTTTCCTAAAATACGACCTTTTCTTCTGCTTCATGTCTACTTGCATCTGAAGGAAGAAAAGTATCTGTGACATTGATCTTCCCGTGATCTTTTCCCAACAGTCAGACACATTCCAGCCCATCAAAAGCCGCTCTTACAAAGTTGGATATAAAATAGCACGTCTATCATATAATTTCCTCTCCTTCAAACACAACTACAGCTGGCTCCCTTCACTGGTAGACATCATTTAAATAAGAAAATGAAATGCTACTTGGAAGTAAATTAGTATCAAATCCCAGGGACTGCACAAGTGCAATTGAGGTTATCAAAATGACTGTTTTATAGCATCAATGTAATATATGCAGGTATTCAGGCTACTCATCATGCAAATGTCAGCATATGTAACATACAAAAATATTTACCAAACCAGTTCACACAGATCCAGATGTTATTCTCAGGAAATGTCAGGGAATCTTTAGTTCCAGTCTTTGTCCCATCTAAATATCTCCCTTCCTGGATAGATTACCCACTGCTTGCCTAACATACCAGGTCATAAGACAGCACAGCTCTCTGTGGGTCTCACATTTATTCCAACCAAAATTCCTCATTCAGAACAGAACCATTGATAGCACAGTGAAAGAGGCGTATTTTCTAAAAGGCAGGTCCCATTAAGCGTTGCTGTCAGAATAACTCTCTAAATGTTCTGCTTCTGTTAGAGGAATGGCTATTTGGATAGAGGTTTTCTCCTCTTGAAATGGCAAAATGCTAATAGCAGGGCCACTGTGAGAGGTAAGAAGTCAGAACTTCTGCGTCCCTTAGATTGCCCTTGAAAAAGTTATCCACGACCTCCAGACTTATAAACGACAACCTTAAGCCTGTGCTACCCATTTTTCTAGGATTAAGTAAGAGGTTCTGGTCTCACTGGTATGGTTACGGTCCTCAAGTTTTTGGGAGCTTTTGTGAAATTCCTTGGAGTTTGAGCCTATTTATTCATACCGACGGGAATGTAGAAGATGAGAAGCATTACTCCCTAATGCACTTAAGACAAAGCTGAGAGCTAGCAGCCGCTCAGTTCCAGTTCCAACCATATCACTGACTCACTGTGTGGGTTTGGGACAGCTCGCTGTCTCTTGGCCCCCATCCTGCTCTCTGTGCAGGAAGATTCAAATGGGTGGATAGAGCCTCACTGAAGCAAATAGGACCTATACATACGCTTCTTCGAAAAGAAACATCCTTAGAGATGTGAAGATAGCACATCAAAGGCATTGGTGTGCTATCTCCATTGGTAGGAGACTTCGTTTATGACCATGTTAAAACTGGAAGCACAGAGAACTGTATAAATCTACAGCTATATCTGAAGTCAGCAGACTGGTGAAATATAGAGATGGAGGCAATCATAAGCCTTCCACAGTGCTAAATCATAAACCAGAGGAACTGGTATCAATTTCTGTCTTGTGTGAGTGTATTTTCTGAAGACTGATCATTTCACTAAATTAGGATTTTTTTTAAAATGTAAAATTAAAATAACATGATCCTTCCAGAAGGGCAAAAGGATGTGTTTTGATATTAACATTAGTAACATTTAAAGTGCAAGATCTAGAAAAGCAGATAAAAGGTTACCTTTGAAAGAAGGGCAAAAGTCTTAATTCAGTTGGGAAATAACTTTTAATTGGCACTGGCAAATTTTTGTCAACTTCTTAGGTTTTCTCCACTAGTCCTGAATGGTTCTTCATCTTCTCATCCATGAAATTAAAAATATTCAGGCAAAGACACCTCACTTCTCTCAACTCATGCCTGGTTCTAGTCATACTTCTCAGAGTGCAAAATTCCTGCAAAGCTCCTTCTTGGCCAGGCTTTTCCTGCAGTAATTCCCATTGCCTTCGGTGAGGCCCTGATTGGTGTGAAGGTGCAAGACAATAACCTAAGATCAAAAGTTGCATGAACCCTAGTGTTTATATCAGGAAGACCATGTTAACTAGTCAACTATGGTGAGTTGTTAGATGTTCATGAAGAAATAAATGGATCTGATTTAATACTAGTAGGAAGGAAGAGGATATTTGGGGAAAACCACACAAGAGCTTTGAATCTGTGTTCCTCCCAACAGCCACAAAAGGGGAACCAATTGCAGACAATGATATATTTCCAGGCTTCAGGCCAAAGCGACACTGCTGCTTTGCTCATGCAGAGCACAAAAAGCTCAAAAGAGCATGAAACAGTTAAAAAGACATTCCTAGGAAAGGAGCGGGGATTCAGTTCTCAGGCCCTTTGTAGAAAGATAGGCTGCAACCAGGGAAGGCTGCGGAAAAAGAGTCTGAGGAAGGTGGATGCTCCCCACTTCCTGAGAATGATGACCCTTTGGCCAAGACAGGCACTTACATAGATTGATTTATTGTTCTGAAGATCTGTTTTTACTTAATTATTTAGTTCTACACAACTAATACTTTCTGTTAGAGAGGCTGCTTGCTCCCTTTATAGAGCCATTGCATTTACGTGCAACCAAATACACAGAAGCAGGATAGATGCCTAAGGCATGACATGAGAGTGGGTAAAACGGAGGTGACAAGGGACACGATGTGCTCTTGAAGCAGATAGGTAGAATAGGTTGCACATGTGCTAAGGGTGATGGGAGTAATTTGCAAGTTTACAGTATGTTAAGGTTCTTTGCTAGACGGATGCTCAAGCTACCTCAATTTGTACTTTTCAACTGCTTCTCAAATTTGCTTTCTTTCAGTAAACTGACTGTGGTTCTTTTGCTATCAATTCCTGTCCCATGTCATTTCAATTCTGGCTTAAAAGTAGGCATGTAGTTTGATAGGAAAGGTAACGTCAGCTACATGAACTTTAGCAATTTTTGCCCACTACTTCTTTCACCAATTTCCTGATATTGTCTTAACGAGAACATAATCCTACAAAAACTAGACTTCTCAGTCTGGTAATCTGAGAGTTGATTATTCTTACTGCAGTAATATAAAGAGCAGAGATACTAACAGCAGCGGCCAAGACAGGTTCTATAAATATGTAACAAGAGTGTTCATAACAAATTTGGACAAATATATCTCCTTAAATAGTCAACTCAGAGAAAGAATTGCTGGCAATATTTCAGAAGCTCCATCAATAAGGAAACATGTAGGGTATGTACAATAGTGGAAAATCCATAGATCAGTTAAAAAACATATCTACAAGTGAATGAGCAGTCACAAAATTCCAAGAATTAAGATCTCCAAATCTACAACTTAATAAGATTCAGAGAGTCTAATAACTGCCACCTGTAACAAAGGAAAGAAGTTCTTATTTCCATCATCATAAAAACTCTCCTTGAGCCCTTTCACCTCCTTCTACCTTATGTTTATTGTAAGACAAATATATACAAACTATGACTAAGTTTAAAGACAGTCCCTGTGATGAATAAGCAAGTTACACTTTGGCACACACAGAGAAAAAATAAACCAGACGTCCCTACAAACCTAAATGACAGAGTATCTTTATCTACCTTCTAGACCAAAAGCCAGCCTGGCCACAATCTTATCAAGGTTTAGAGACTTTCTGTCATCATTCAATCCACTGAGGCGGGGGGAGCCATTCTCCTGCCACTAAACATTAATAATTTTGTCTGAAGTATCTGTGGCAGACAGATTCATTTCCTACTGGCTCCATCTAGGCTTGGTAGCCTTACACTTCAGTAGCGAGCAGTACGACATGACAAATGTAGGCACAGTGAGAAGGCTGGAAGGTTATGTGCCTTAGATAGTAGAGCTGCTCACAAAAACTTCCATGATAAACCAAGGCAGACATTACTTTTATGGCTTGACAGTACAATTCATGAAACCCAAACTGTGTTTTTCTGCAGATATACTGTATTTTTTTAAACATAAAATAAAGCAGAAGCTGATAGTCTTAAACTGCTAAACTCAGATAAATAAAAAGGGTTTTGCCAAAATATCTTATGTAAATTCATCTGGGTTGTAGATAACTTATTTGCAATAATAATAGTACCTTCACAGCTAAAAGGGACTTTAAAAAAATCCCTCAGCAAAAATATCAAGCGCCAGATGTCTTTAAGACTTCAAGAGGAGAAACCTTTAAAACCCTTTCTTTGAAAACACTTCCAGAGCAGTATGTCTATATTTTATTCTTTGACCCAGTTACTAAAATACTGAGATGATTTTCTGCAAAGGAGTTTCTCTTCAGTGAAAAAACAGAAAGGAAAATTACAATTCCCAACATAAAAGTAGAGTAAAAAATGTAGAGCTTTTACTTTCACGCCAACAGGGTTGAGGTGATGACATAGATATGATTCAGTAACTGACTGCAAAGACTTTATACAGATAAGCAGCACATTGTAATGTACCTGGTCCCATCAAACTGACTGACGAAACCTAACCTCTGCCTACCAACAAAGAGATTATGTTTTAGGCTCTCTTGACATCCTTGCCAGCTCCTTGCATGGTTACTTCAAGGACCATAGGCCTGACAATGGCTGGCTGAAAGATGCAGTAATTAATCATGCTTTGGTTCAGAGGACCAAGGACAAATAGATTAAAATGTTATAATCTGGCAATTTAACACAGAGGCTAACCTGAATAAGACCCCTCCTCTCTCAACAGTGTAGAGTAGACTTTGGGGAAAAAATTAGAGATTTTCTTCAGCATGCATCACTTCAAACGGACCTCAAGTAAGGCTTCAAGGCCAACTGAAATGAAAATGAGACCTTCCCATTTATAGCGTCTTTCCACAACACACTTCAGAATATTTGGAAAGAATTTCAATTCAGAAGTCTTCCGTTTCACTCAGATCTAGCAATCACATTCTTAGTGAGCTATGGATTCTGCTCTTATCTGCGCAGAAATGCACAGATGTGGATAAATACAAAAAAGGACACCATCTTGAAACATGTTTTTAAAAAAGATATTTTTAGCATTAAAGAAAATTAAATTTCACCTTGAAGATGTAATGACATAACTGTTAAGGATGGCTATAATACTAATAAAATGAGAACATGCATGTACCCACTTAAGATACCTTTCCTGACTTCTGTGATCAAACACTTTTTTTTGGTTGCTTGTCAAAGTGGCCAATATTTCAGACTGTACCTGGCTACCTTCAGGCAAGGTGGAAGTCACTTTCCTACAGACTCTCTACATAAAAATCGAGATTGCTATAAGAAAAGATAGTCATCACCTTCATTATTTTTCTTGGAACTGAAGCCATGTTGCTCTCAAAGAAGTTGGCTGCATTCTGGGCTATTTGGTTAGGAAATTCAGCAGGAAATGATAAGGGAAGGGAACAAGACTGGAGGTGAGGTAAAACCGGTAGCATAATCAACAAGCAAACGAAAGGAAACTGGTGAGTGAATGGGAATGCGGAACTATGTTTTTGCTGTACAACATTTTTAAGCAGCAGATGGGGTAAAAGGAGGAAAAAAAGCAATGTAGAAAAAAAAGGACAAGAAATAACTTGATGAAGAGTCTACGTGAAGGACACTTTCTTAAAGAGGATATGGAGAGATACCCTGGCCAGAGGAGCTGCTACATTGGGCATACTGGGGCCACTATGCTGGATAATTGCTAGGCACAATATTGGCAAAGCTGAGAATTGCGTGATCATAGAATCATAGAATGGTCTGGGTTGGAAGGGACCCCATGGATCATAGAGCTCCAACCCCCCTGCCACAGGCAGGGCCACCAACCTCCAGGCCTGGAGCTACACAAGGTTGCCCAGGGCCCCATCCAACCTGGCCTTGAACACTTCCAGGGACGGGCCATCCACTACTTCTCTGGGCAGCCTGTTCCAGCACCTCACCACTCTTTCTGTAAAAAACTTCCCCCTAATATCTAATCTAAACCTTCGCTCCTTTAGCTTTAGTCCATTCCCCCTTGTCCTGCCATTATCTACCCTTTTAAAAAGTTTAATCCCCTCCTGCTTATAAGTTCCCTTCAGGTACTGGAAGGCTGCAATGAGGTCCCCCCGCAGCCTTCTCTTCTCCAGGCTGAACAAGCCCAGCTCCCTCAGCCTTTCTTTGTAGGGCAGGTGCTCCAGCCCTCTAATCATCTTCGTGGCCCTCCTCTGAACCCTCTCCAACAGTTCCACATCTTTCTTGTATTGGGGGCCCCAGATCTGGACACAGTACTCCAGATGGGGCCTCACGAGGGCAGAGTAGAGAGGGACAATCACCTCCCTGTCCCTGCTGGCCACCCCTCTTCTAATGGAGCCCAGGATCCCATTGGCCTTGCGAGCTGCAAGAGCACACTGCTGGCTCATGTTAAGTCTCTCGTCCACCACATGGTCAGAGCAGATTACTGGAAAAAAAAGAATAACAAAGTAGTAGTACTCAGCTGGAGAGCCACAGAATTAGGGATCTCCTGTGCAGGAGAAGGGAAAATAAGGGGCCTCCAACTACACTGGGTTAGATGAAAATAATCAAATCATTACCTAACGGCTCAAAATAACCGCAGCCACAGTGAGGCTCTTCCCAAAAATGTAAAAAAAGCCCCTGATACTAGACTATTCCCTGTACTCATGCCATAAAACATGCACACAGCCATGCATTTACACTTAGCGAATGCCAAATCCATGCACTGGTCTGGAAAACTCTCAGTTACCAAGGAATGAGACATCATCAGTAGCTCAGGATCAGTCTGGGATAGAGTAGATTTTAAGTCTTTGTGAGCATCTCAAACTTTTGGGTACTCATACTTTAATGAGGAACACTGCTCAATTGTAAAGTATTACAATATTTTATTGCACCTCAAGTGTCAATGCAATCACTTTGCCCGGGTATCAAAACATTTCACAAGTATAGAAAGCATAGCACATCTTGTAAAAAAAATCTGTTTAAAAATTTTAGTGGTGGGATTTTGCAATATGCAAATAACTATTGAGTATGTTGGGCTGTTTTTTATCATTCATTTTTATCATTTTTTCAAGAAGTGATGAACTGGAAAGGGTTAAAAAACCCTGAAAGATTACTATATGGTTGGAATCATGGTATCCCATCTATACCTTAAATTTTTACACCCAATCTCATTTTACAGCCAGGAAAACAGGCTGCAAACTTCATTAGGATATAATGTTTGGTATCTATCTCCTTTTAAGCATGATATGCATACTAGGATGCAACATAATGTGCCAGCAATACCAACACTGTGTAAATAAAGAAGAGACTTGTGAAAATCCCCTGTTGTTTATGTGGGGGCATTCTGCAAAATAGCTTCACGCAAGTCACAAAAATTAGAAAAGATGACAGATTTGGAATTAGTTTTTACTAGAGCCTTCACTTTGTTCAAGTTTGCTATTTGTATGCAGCAACTGACTTAGAGTTGCAAATGGAAATATTTGTTCCTGCCTTACAAAACACAGTATTACTTAAAAATGTTAAAATACTGTAAAGTAATTTCCACCAAAGATCCAGATTGAGAATCTTATCTCCAAACGCTTTTATTTTTCACAAAGTTTTCCCTCAAAAGCAATGCTAAAATGAAAGTTTCTGCTCTCTTCTCCTAACAAAAAAAAAAAAGATGGTTTTCACTGAAAAAAGGACTAATAGCTGAAAGTGCACAAGGAAGAAATAAAAAAGTACTGAAGTGTTGAGCAACCTCTCTCATCTGGACAGCAAATTGCCTGTTTGTGAAGCACTGCCTCAAAGGACTGTCCATACTTCTGAATCTTTGGTGTGTTTGGGCTCCTTTTAAGTAGATTTTCCAATGCCTGTAACAGTATTTTCTGATCATAAGGCTATTTTATTCAAGCTAAAATTTTGAAATACTCTCAAAAAATGAGGATCATTTTAATTACTCAATTGAAAGTCACGTAGGCTGCATTCTGTTTTGAAATGTCATTATGAGTTGTAAACCCAAACATACCAGCATGCAACTTAGTTGAGTAGAAAGCATTAAAGACTTTGAGATTAAAGTTCCCAGGCCAGAAAGCATATCTACCCATAACTGCTAATACAACACTTGGAGCTTTCAGCTGGCACTGCAACAGCATGCCAAGCAAAACGTGACTCCACTAAACATACTCCACCTTTTCATAATTTCCCTCTCATGTTGCCACTCCACACACATTTTTCTCCTCTTTCCTTCTATCCCCACGTTTCTTTACAAGTGCATTTTCCCATGTCCCCCGATTTCTCACTCTCAAGTCTGACTCACTGGTTCCTATTATAAGCGTTAACAAAATATCCCTTAAATTACTCTGAGAGGACATTGCTCGTGCTATGGGATTTAATGCCCTCCTCCGCAAGCAGAAGTGGCAGCTTACCAATATGCTCCTCACTGTGCAACGTACAGATATCCAATGCCAGACTTTAAATTGCTCAACAGCAAGTTTTAAATCATCCTGCCGAGGAGTCTGTAGGGAGACATACCAGTCTTTTTGCAGAGGGAGATCAATGAGCTGTGGAGACACGCTGGCCAGGAATCTCCCTTTCATCTAGATATACACAGTGTGACACACCAGGTGCCAGCTTAACTGCTATTCTTACGGGAATGGCCAACTCTTACATTTGAGAGACGAGTGCATTTTTTTTTTTATAGATTATTTTTAATGTGTCAAAGATTTATCATGGGAGTTAAAGGGTTGAATAAAGTCAGCCAAAAGAAATTCTCAAGCTTTGTGTGATGCAAGATATCAGGGACTTACAGAATTTTACCATTGCGTTGATCCTGCTTATGAACTCTCCTCTGCTGGCATCCCTGACACAGGCAGTCTCTGCGCAGCGACGCTCCTTTTCATAAAGGCAAGGGCCAGACTGAGCTTTTAAGCAATATGCACCCTTATGTACACACTTAGAGGGCACCTACCTCTGTCTTCTTCTCTCTTTCTCCCCTGCTATTCCTCCATTCTGCAGTCTAGAAATGCAACCTTCTTTTCCTTGTTTAGGTAAATCTTTGCAAGGTTGCACAGGCCCTCTGTAAGGGCAAACAATCTGAAGAAACAGAAACACGTCCAGAGCTGGAGTGGACAAACAAATGTCAGTACCTCAATTGTACTCGGAGAATCTGGAACGTGTAACTGTAGCCCTGCAAATGCGTCTGCTTTGTTATCAGCCTGCTTTTAATAAGATCTGAACTGGCATCTAATGATACTGGCATTAACCTTTGCCAGCAATGGAACTTTTTTTACATAAAAGTTCTTAAAGGACTGACTGCTTTCTGTTACTGTAATGAACTAGGGTGTATTTCGTGGCTGTAAAGAAGAGGTGAAGTTGTATTCCTAAAGATGGATCATTGGTGTCCACACCAATATGAGATTTTATGATAAACAGTTGTATTTTTAGCTACCAAGGATTCACAAATTCCGTATTTGATTGCCATACTCAGCAGTTGCTTAACTTTTTTTTACTTTTTTTTTTTTTAAATTGTTCATATTTTTTCAAGACTTC
Source organism: Zapornia atra (assembly GCA_013400835.1). Lineage (NCBI taxonomy): Eukaryota > Metazoa > Chordata > Aves > Gruiformes > Rallidae > Zapornia > Zapornia atra. Next base: position 20,351 of record VZTU01024640.1, on the reverse strand, counting down.
CCTCTGTGGGGTTATATTAGGTGTTGCCTCACGAGCTCATGTATCTTTTCATTCGTAGAACATGTTATGTTTTCCTGGTTCCTAGGAAAGTGGTAGGATCTGGGCAACAGTTCTGTAGACCTTTGATGGATGTCAAGAAAAATTACAACACTTCTTGCCCTCACAGAAGTGCTGGACTGAATAGCGCACTTAACTTAGCTGTGCCTCACAAACATAAAGAAACTGGTGTGTACATGTGGGGAAATAAATCATAGAATCACAGACTGGTTTGCATTGGAAGGGACCTCAAAGATCATCTAGTTCCAATACCCCTGGCTATGAGCAGGGACACTCCATGAGACCAGGTTGCCCAAAGAGTTAATATATTTTTGTCAGTTTGTATGAGACACTTGCTCTCACTACAGGAGAAAAAAGGCACTTGAAGATTGATGTTACAATCCCCCAAGGTTTTCCCAAGAAGGTGATACCTTTGCACAGCTGTGACTGTAGCTGTGCATTACCTGACAATGTGTATTCAGAGAGCAACAAAGTAGGCGGCACCTGAAATACATGTACAGATAACAGGGAGGATGAACAGGAAGCTTGCAAGGTACAAAATCATATTTTTTTTTTCAAACAATATTGAAAAAGTATTAGGGAGAATATGTCAGCTCTTCTGGGCTTTCTTGCTGCTCACATGTAAAGTGCAGGCTATACTGACAGATACCTTTCAAGAGTTTTCAAAATACAAATGCAAAGCATAGACTACCAGTGACACATTACATAAACACTGCAAGGGCAATGATAACAACATTTAAAAGCTCGAAATGTGCCCTGTTAAGTTTGGTTGTGGTTTTCTTTAAGTTTCTTAATCAGAAAGAACTTAAATTACTTAGAAAATTTTCCCTTAAAAGGATACCTCTTTAGCATAGAAATAGCATCAGAGATTTCAACCTTTACAAAATATTCTTGAGAACTTGATAAATTACCCAGATAACAATTTCTGTTGGAATGCTCCAGTTGACTGCAGTGGGACCAAAAAAACCTGTTCAAAAAACCTTTTGGCAGACCTACACTTTCACTGTACTTTTCAGGTGCATTTTTCTTTTTATTGCTACTGTATTTAACAGTTTGTCATGCATAATTTTCTCTACAGCTGGAATTTTCCAGTTCTGTTTTATTTCAAGTGAAAAAAACTGAGTGAAAGCAGTAGAAAACTTCAGAAAAATTAATTTGTTTTTAACTTTGCTCCATTTTTTTTTTCTTCTCATCTTCTTGTAAAGAAATATGAAGTCTGACACTTCAGTGTTTATCTTATGCATATAAATGCCTGGCAAACCAAAATACATGTTGAAATGCTGAGTGAAAAGTGTTTAAAATAAGAACTGTCTGACTGCTTTCTTTAAAACATACACTTTTAATCTATCGGTAACAAAAAGTAGTACCACCTTAGGAAATACCATCTATGAAAAGCCTTTGGGTAAATTATTGTAAAACAGCGTGACTCATATTTGTGGAGACTAAATAAGGGGCAGCCTCTATTAACAAGTAATTCCTTTCCCCATACAGTCCATATGGAAACTAGGATATAAAATATTCTAGAAACATTGCCCACAGCATAAAAGTTTATGAAACTAAACATACAGCAAAGGGAGAAGAGGCAAAAAAACCAACCCCAAACCAACCAAGGGGTGAGAAAGATGATCAAACTGAAAAAAGGAATTAAGTTACACATATTATAAATAATGATAATAAATCAAGTATGCTTGATGAGGCAGCAACCTGGTAAATGATTCAAAGGTGACAATTGCAATACTTTAAAAGCTTGATTTTGCCACCAATGAAAAAATACAGAACAGTACTTTGAGCATTAATGTTCTAGCCTGCTCTTCAACTTTAGCAGCAGAAATACTTTCAAGAACATCAACTAAAGAGGAAAATCTAGTTTCTTGAAATAGCAATGTTTATTTCAGTCACCAAAGACAGATTTCAGATTCCTGTCACATATGGCTTTCTTGATCTAGACTGAGATTTTTGAAAACCATTACGCTGTCCATTTTTACACCTTTGGGCAACACACTTCCATCAGAATTTTTCTCCTTTGACCTTTCAATACCAAGACACCTTTGCGTCATAGCATCTCATCTTTCACTAAGACAAGTTGAAATGTAAAATCAAGAAAAAAAGCCTAACAGACAACTTCAGATGTCAAGTCGAACAATGATCAGAGCCAAAATATTTTCTGCATAACGTATTTGATAAGACAGTTATTATACAAAAAAAGAGTCATCATTTTGTGGAAAATTATTTGTCTTACTTGGAAAATTGTTACACTTACAACCAATTTGGGGAAAAAACCATAATCCTAAAAGGTAATGAAGAGAGCTTGACTTTGCCAGACCTGAAACAGCACCATGCCAAAGCTGGTTCTGAGAGGGGAACACAAACCAAGACATCAAAGCTTTTCAAAGTATAAATCCTGCCTCAGCTGAACAAACAGAATCTATAAAGAGGAAGATTTAAACTTGATGGGACATGTCAAAATCAAAATTAAAAACAAAAATCTACCTGTGATTTTCAGGACGGCTCACTTTCAGTCTTAATCTTAGTGCCCCTGCGAAAGTCTCCTTCATCCCATCAGCTCTGAGTCTAGGTTTGGGTTTCTTTGCTGTTCTTCCTAGGGCTCTCCCAGTTTCATTTTCCACTGCAGGCCCCTTCTCACTATTCTTTCCCTTCCCTGTCACATCCTGCACCTAGAGCCATTTTGTGGCTTATACATGTTCAATTCCTTCCTAGGCCAAAACCACACTTGCTCTAGAAGGGATCAGCTGGCAGCCACTTTTTTGTCTCTGCTGCTCCCACACATCCTTTTCACATACTCATACATTGAGCAGAGAGAGAATTAAATGATTGTATCACAATCCCATTCTTTCCTTAAGCTTTAGATGTATAAGAAAAATAGGAGGAAGAGGTTTTGTGCTTATTTAGTTAATGTCTCCCAAAGAAAAATATTTTGCAGTGAGACCCCTCTGGAGAGTTTTTGTTTCTTTTTAGAAAAAATAGCCTAGCATTTTGGAAAGAAAAGGGTATTTTTCTCAAACTGTGTTCTCTAAAAAATACAAGACTAAATTAACCTGTATTAAAAGTTGGCAGCTAAATCCCTGCATAGGAAAAACCAAAGATAGTATTTAACCACCAACTCAATTCCAAAGAGATATACTTAATTACGTAAAATTAAGTCAGACAGTCAGTAGAATGAAGTAGATTCCCAGAGAACTGTGGTACTGTACTAACATTTGCACCACACTCTTGCAATAGGAGAAGAATCCAGTTTTCCTAACCATGACACTGCTCCAAAATGTATCCACTGACATTAAATGTATACGGTATACATGACATTGATCTTATAGATGCCTAGGGAAAGTTTTCAATGACGATTTAAGCCTTGATGGGACATGTCATCATGGGACATCTGATGTATGTGACAATTGCACAGGGTGAGTACTCTTGAAAGAGGCTTGTTGTTAATGAATATATAGCTTCAATCCTGTTAATGTTAAGGCTCATAAGTAGCTTCGTTATCTCTATCCTGTGGTCACTCAAGTTACTAACAGATGTAGAATTATATAACAGTGCTTGCAGTTTTCATGTTTGTGTTTAATTTGTCTTTATATAGCATTTACTACTTTTTAAGCAACTGATAAATTCTTGGCATAATTTTTATAAACAAAGGGTTACCACAATGCAATATCTGTATGTAGGCGAAAGCTAATTTCATAGTTCATGGACCAGACCCAACAAGTAATTATTCAAAACTACCATCTCATATCTTTCTGCCATATATACCACATGTTCTCATGTCCAAGGGCTGTGATTTGCAATATGGGTCAGTCTGACTCTTTTCTCTGGTCAACAGACTTTTTTCTTCTGTCTTCCTGCTTCTCTTCCTTTTTCCCCAACTTCACTAGACAAATATTTACCGTATCTCATGTCTTAATGCCTTTAACTCTTTATCACTAAATTTGCTAATAGGAAATCTTTAATCAACTTTCAGACTTGAAACGAGTCTCCCATTTCTTGGATTCACAGTGGTATAGTAGTTACTCGCTTTGCCAAAAATGTCATTCAGGTAATGAACCTGAAAAACTGATATTAATGTTCCATTCAAAATTATAAAAATTAGGAGAAAATAAAAAGCTGTTAATATAAATAAATAAAAAGGACTGAGACATCTCCAAAGGGTGTTCAATAGCTTGTGTGCTAATGAAGTGAGGCTGACTGTTTTCTGTGCAATTGCTCCCAATAACATTCTCTGAGAAAAGCCCTTGAGCAAACAAACAAATGTACCTTTCTTGAAGAATAAGTTTGTTTTCCTTCTTCCAGAAGTCTTTGAAGTCAGAACTGAATTCATGCCAAATACTGAAGAAAGAATGTGGGGACACCTCTTTCTCTCCCATTTTTGGTTTCATACAGAAATAGGCTGCAGTTTCCAAAAAGCTGTCAAACAAAGCAAAACCAGCAAATGTTTCAGTACCCACTGATGCAGATTTATTTCCTCTCCCTACCCCCCACCCCTTACTTAACACTTTCATGGTATTTCACTATTCTTGGTAGCAAATATAAAACCATAACAGTTCTGAGCACTCCATACAGACACAGATACACAGTATATGTTGATTCTTTAGCAAACATGGGATCTGGAATTTATCATAGATTCTGTTTTTGACCAAAGTGTTTCCATTCCAAAAGCTAAAATGAACACACTGTCCAGAGCCTGCGAATCTAGACATCCACACTTGCCTATGTATTGCTTTTCTGTTGTGTTTAAAACTATTTGCAAAACACAGAGTCAAAGCTTCTGAAGAACTATAAATAAAATTTTTAAAGTCTGTTAGATCTATACTACAACACAATAGGGTAGATGGCTTAGGTTGAAGCCTACACAGAAATGTCAAAGCTCAAACCTTTTGTGTACTAAACAAGAAATGATACAACAGAAAACTGGGCCAGGAGCAACTGTGCTGGAAAACAGGTGCTCACCATGACTCTACAAGAATGATCCAACAACCCCTGTTGAGCACAGCTAAAAGCAAAGTAGCATATTAAACACAAAAGCTGCACCTCATGTAAGAACTGTTGAAATTCAAAGGTCACATTCCCAACACTAAGTGAGGACTGTGACTGCAAGTAAATGTAACACATTTCTGCTTTTGAATTCTGTTTTATTTCAAATTTTTAAAATATGTAGGAATGTTATGGGAAACTATGGTAGAATTCTTTCAAAAATTAATTGCTTAACAATTACTCCATTTTATTTTTTTTACTTATGTTTTGCAAATACTGGAGCTTTTAAGAATAATTTTCTCCTCTTAAGCTCAACACAGAATCACAGAATGTTAGGAGTTAGAAGGGACCTCGAAATATCATCTAGTGCAGCCTCCTGCCAGAGCAGAATCACCTAGATAAGTCACAAAGGAGCACATCCAGGAGGGTTTTCCATGTCTCCAGAGAAAGCCTCTTTGGGCAGTGTTGTCCCAGTGCTCTGTCATCCGCACAGTGAAAAAATTTTTCCTTATGTTCACATGGAACCTCCTGTGCTCCAGCTTGCACCCATTGCCCCTTGTCCTATCACTGGACATCACTGAGAAGAACCTGGCTCCATCCTCCTGACTCTCACCCTTTACATATTTATAGACATGACTGAGGTCACCCCTCAGTCTCCTCCAGGCTAGAGAGACATGGCTCCCTCAGCTTCTCCTCATAAGGGAGACGTTCCACTCCTTTAATCATCTTAGTGGCTCTGTGCTGGAGTCCTTCAAGTAGTTCCCTGTCCTTCTTGAACTGGGGGGCCCAGACCTGGACACAATATTCCAGGTTTGGCCTCACCAGGGCAGAGCAGAGGAGAACCTCTCTCAAACTACTAACCACAACCCCTTCTAATGCACCCCAGGATGCCATTGGCCTTGGCCACCAGGGCACATTGCTGGATCATCGTCATCCTGCTGTCCACCAGGACCCCAGGTCCCTTTCCCCTATGCTGCTCTCCAACAGATAGTTCCCAACCTATATTGGTACATGGGATTGTTCTTCCCCAGATGCAAGACTCAACACTTGCCCTTGTTGTATTTTATTAAATTTCTCCCTGCCCAACTCTGCAGCATGTCTAGATCTTGCTGGGTGGCAGCACAGCCTTCTGGTGTATCAGCCATTCCTCCCAGTTTTGTGTGGTCAGCAAATTTGCTGACAGTGCACTCTGTTCCTTCATCCAGCTTGAAGCCTCTGGAGAACTGGTTATTTTATGAAAAAAGAATATGGAAAGCTCTCTCTTGAAATGTAATTGTAGATGCTTTGATGACTGATCTATTACTACTCATCGACCCCTATGATAATTTGCTATGAAACACACATCACAGTTTTAATCAATTAAGAGAGAAAATAAAATTCTAGTTAAATGGATGCAGCTGGCATTTTAGCCACAGAAGTTGTATCTTCATTCATGGATTACTGTAGCTGCAGATAGGATACTTTCACAGTTCTTATAATTTAAATTATTTAATAGTGATAATGATGAACAAGGATTCAACCATTCAGAAGGGTCAATCTCCAAAAGTCTCTGCAAAACTGTTTGTCCTAGTTCTCAAAACTCAATACTTCATTTGTTTTCCCCAACATGAAAAATAAACGTGGACATAAATGATCCTATTTAGAAAATAAAAACTCCTACAGCTTAAACATTTACCATCAGTTTACCATTTAAAATCTACACATTTTTTCTTGTAATTTGAAATTCAATTTTCCACCCACTGAAGGAAAAAAACCTGCTGAGCAACAAAGATGCAGCAGAGAAAAATAGAAAAGACAAAACCATCCTCACTTTTTCACCCGTGGCATTGAAACTCAAATGCACTTAACCTGAGCGTATGCTCTCTCCTTTAGCCTATTGCAGCTCTCTATTCTCCAAGTCAGCTCTTGGTTAAAAAACAGAAAATCTTTTTTTGTGGCTGGGTTTTATTGCATTTTTTCAAATGATTTATAGATGAGTGATACTACCGATTAAAAAAAAAGGAAGATAAAAATTAAAAATTCATTTTATGTACCTATTTACTTTTTCCCCAGAGTTCTATAGAGGGGAAAATATTTATTACCTATCCCATGGTCCCACGGGATCACTCAAAAAGAATATCCTTGGCATTTGTCAGTCAGCTGCACTATATTTTAAACTTGTAACCTTCTTCATGTATATTCAACTTTTGCAAGACTGCAATCATATCAGGTAGATCTTTTGGTTTTTCTCCAAGCCCCTTCTCCCAGACTTACAGCTCTGGAGCTGGGTAGTGAGAATGTCATATAAAAGGCTCATTTGATTTTTCAGAAAGAGCAATAGCAAAATTTTTGAAAGAACATGAGGAATACCAGACAAGAGGATATGGAGGCATCAGCTGGGTTGATGGCTTATTTTTAAGGAAGCTCTGAATGAAGGCCAATAAATGAACATAGAAAGATCAGAAGTTCAAATAAGAAGCCTTGTTCTGAGATGTGTCTTTAAACCATTCTGCAAATGACAACAATGTAAAGAGAATTTGACAATGAACAGCCATCCTAAGTAATGTTTTTAAATTTGAGGTAACAAGCCATAATTACCTCACAGGAAAACTTTCCAAGAAACAGGAAGCCAAGACTAAAGGAAATTCATACTGTGCAAGAGAGCGCTCAAAAAAATCCTGTTAAAAGCACTAACAGTTCCTGGAGATGCAAAAGCTTCCATTATTCTTTAATGACTCAAACTTTCCTCTGAGAGAAGAAGAAGAAGATAGCCAAAGTTTTTTTTCCTCTGGTGACTGAAAGTCTCCCTGAGGACAACTTCACACAAAGTACAAACTTACAGGTGTGTACAGATGTATCTAACAGTTATAACTTAATTTCTAGGTTTACAGAGAGAAGCAAAACAGTCAGCCAGGTTTCTTGCCTACTTGGCAGTTACTTTGGGAGGTAAAGGAAATAAGCTGTATGTGAAATGTGAAACAGCAGCAATGTAGCAAGTTGTCATTGTTAATGTGTCACACCTTTCTAATGCCTGTTAACAATGGACACGACATCAGCTGCAATGCAGTAAGACTTCAGGGCACAAGTCTCCATGAATCAAATATTTTTTTCTAAATAAGCAGATCAAACAGTCAAGACAGTTACTATATTCTTTTCAACCAGTTATTTAGCTGTTAAGTCTCTTAGAGTTCATTTAGAAGACATGGAAACTTGCTTGCTATACATTTGATTCTGTAGTATAAAATGAAGTGGCATAATTTACCCATGAAAGGCAAAACAAATGAAATTAATCCAAATGTATCAAATAATAAAACATACACATCAATAAATCCTCTATGTTACCATGGTCTTTAAATATCTGATTAGGAAATGTTTACATATATCAAGCTAGACATATCTCAAAGCTGACTCCAGGAGGGGACACACATTTTAAATACAAAGAGAAATTTGGACAGCGTTACCATAACCCCAAAACTAGATATCACCCCTTCAGGCTTCAGCCAGGCAGCAAATACCTTTTCTCTGGTGCTTTTTAGCGGGACAGCCCATTCAAATTTTCCTGTTGATCCTTCGGCCGATTTTGAAACAAAACATCTGCAAATACTGTTGATACTGCTCCTGACTGTACGTGCAGACAGATCAACATTTTGATTCAAATAAGGGACTAGAACTCATAAAGCTTTTTTTCCTACACCCAAAAAATTTCTGCATCATACAACACTGGGAAACTCATCTGACTTCTCTAGATTTCATTTCACCTATCTGCAAAACGAAAAGTTTATTACCAAACAGGTATTGTAAAGCATGTTTAGTGTCCATTTGTCAAGTGAAAAGGTTCTTAGTTTAACTCTTAACAAGTGTCTTAAAAGAATGTGAATTAGAGAAGAGATAGCGGTCATGGAAGAGAGAAGGACGGGCATGCAAGTTATTTTCAGGGATTAAAATATGTAAAGGAGGTCACTGGCTTTGCTTCAAACAGGCTAACTTTTCAAGCATGATTAAAAATCAGGCAGTGATGTTCACACCGCTGCCTTACTCTGACATGGCAACAGCCAGATTCATTTAAACAGATTTCAAGCTGGGTTTCATACCCTTCATGCTGGCACTGAAGGACAATTAAATAACAAATCTCTCAAAACAATGGAAGAATTGCTCATCCCTGACAAGTAAGTAAGGAAATAAGATCAAGAAAGATGGTTAGTTCCTCCTTTCATCTTCTAATTTCCCTGTTCTAGTGTTTGTGTAATTCAGAAAAAACACTGCAGACTGAGATGACTGAATTTACTGCTTACTCAAATATAGAAAGTTGATGAATGAATCACTGGACTTTTCTGTGTGCTCCCTTGTGTACAACTGTGAGACTATGTAATTGAAATTTGTATTTGGAAAGAAGGAAGGAATGGATGCACTAAAAGCCAAACCAAATTTAATCACATGAGACAGAAAAGAAGGCATTCACATTGCAAGTGGTTCACTGACAGCATTTCTAGCTAATAGATCCATCTATTATCCATCCATGACTATCCATCGGGAATTTTAATAGCAGCTATGGATAATTCAATTTTTTCTATTCTGTTCTGAAGCCAGTTAGCAAGCAGTTGCAGACAATGATTCAGATTCAATTTTGCTGTGTACAAAGCATTGGCCAGTTCATAAATACGCACAACATATAATTGCACATATGCATGTATGTATGTGAATGTACACAGTAAGTCAAGCAAAAAGAGGGGGAAAAGAGACTCAGTAACTGGCAACTGGTTTTGCTCAACCAGTAAAGAGACCCCAACAATAGAGACAAATCAACAATTCTAAGCAACAAACAGCAGTAGTTTTATCTCAGCATCATTCTCGCTTCACTTCTGTGGCCAAAAAAATAGCAAAATAACTATAGGCACATATATACCCTAGCTGACCTTTCTGAGAAATGTTGAACACACATACAAACACATATGCATCTGGTTTTCCCTTACAGCAAACTATATTACCTGCAAGAGTAAAGATTTGCTTCAAAGTGGATTTAAAAACAGAGAAAAAGAAGTATCTACAATTCTGTAAGAGAGATCCCATACTGATAACAGATTTTATGTTTTGGTTGAAGTCAAACCTGGATATTCTTGACTAATTAGATTTGGCTATATAAACTGTTAAGCAACATTTATGTGCCTTTGAGATTAAGGACTAGAAGTCTGAGCTGTAGTACTGTGATAGTTTTGTGCAGCAGTTTTGTTTCAGAAGCACTTCTGGGTCAGGCAGGAACCACTAATGTACATCTTTCTTGAGTAAAGTCGCAAGCAAAATTTAGAACTAAGCATAATGTACAAAGAGGTAAAACAGGAAGAAAAGACTGTATGTGTCTCTTATTACTTTAGATTTGACATGAATTACATTTAAAGCCGAACTGAGTTGACAGGCATATAAGACCGTAAAGAGTGTCGATCCTGAATTGATTGCATAGGGAAGATGAGTACGGTATACTCCTCAGGAGTATACTTGCCTCCAGGAAAAGCTGATCATATGAACTGTCCTATTCATTCTTGCTTTATTTTATAAAAAGGAAAAGGTTTTGTATGTATTCTCTGTTTTCAACATTGAAAACAAAAATGAGAGTTAGTCTTAAGACAGAATACCAAGCAGTTCAACCAGCAATACAGAATTACATTAAATGAAACAGAACGAGCATCCTGGTTATTGAGATAGCAAAAGGCTGTGAGGAAACTTAATACGCGCAGCATCCTAAGCAGCCTCTCATTTTCTACTGACATATTTTGTTGAAGGTCTTCTCTGTACTATGACTTTACATCACTTCATCTTTTTTTCTTTTTTTAAAGTATCATTGCCTCTCCTCAGTGCTGTCCCTTGTCCTGCATTAAATTAGAAATGAGAAACATAGGTACATTCAAAATATCTAGCACTCAAATGTTGGTAAGAAATTTCTTGTAGTCATTCCCAACCCTTTTTTGAAGGAAGAAAAGTATCTTTCTTGTATTAAAAAGAAAGTTAAGATGATATGCCAATTTAAGTCAGCTGTAAGAATCATTAATCTCTTCTTTCATTTGCCAATTTATATTGTGTAACTGTGGGTTTTGTAATATTGTTCCTTAGAAAACAAAGATCTCAAGAGACTTTTTCCTTTCCTCTAAAACAAAAACCTGCCAAACATTTGCAATTTTTTGCATCCTAAGTCATCTCCCTCTTCTCTAGTCTCTTGCCTCCCATAAATTCATATTAAACAGAAACGTGTTTTATTGCTCCAACTACATAAAAATTAATAGCTTCAATAACATCTCTCTACCTTTGAGGTACCTTTTTTTCCCTCAGCAAGCATCCAACAAAAGCATACAATATGAAGGACGGGATATTATTTTTTGACAGGCCAGTCTGCCTTGTTCATGAGAACTTTGATTCACCCCAATACCAGAAATGCACAGCTTTAATATTCATTAAAAATGATCAAAATTATCAGTTATATACATTGATTAGTAAATTAAATGCACAACTTACATATTTAGCTGTACACTGAAGGCAGCAGACCCTGTCACTGCATACACTGCAGTACAGACTGTTAAATTCAATAGGTATTAAGAAAATAACCTTGAACTTAGAACAACCATTTTAGGAAAACTAAAATTCTTAGAGATTGATGAGCTCATGCAGTTAGCAATTAATATTCTTCATGTATCATAATGCCATTTTGACCTCAGTTCAAACTGTTATTCCAGGCCTTTATATTTACATCATTCAATGGGATGGTATTTTTTCAGTCCTTCAGGAACAAAGCCCTTCATTAACAGATGTTGCAATGTAGCCAAACAATATAGACATAGCTAATGTAAATTATAATTTTGTTGGAAGGTGAATTTGTGCACTGAAATTTTCATAATCTATTTTAAATATTAATTTGATCAGGTCCAGGTTAAGATATATGGGTTGGGCATGATGAAGAAATTTGCCAGATAACATCTTGTTGCTTATATCTTCTGGAAACACTACGTTCTCAGGAATTACAGTTAGTGCTACATCTTAAAAGTAACCTTCAAGATTTCCCTCTCTGGTTTTGTTAATTTTTTTTAATTCCTATTTCTATTCTCATTCTTCTCCAAAACACTAGGCTACAACCTGGTTCCTCTATATGGTTGAGTCTGGTGCATTTTTATCCTTGCTAAACATTCACAGTGAAGAGGAACAATGAATCTCAGTTTTACTGCTTCATGTAGGGTCAAGGTTAGAGTTATCTAAGAAAATAAGTAATTTGCCTTAAACCTAGAGCGGATTATTTAGATAATCTGGATAGAAACCACACAGATGCTTTACCAGATTTCATGTACATATAATATCAACCTACGCTCTAAGAATAAAATCCATCATAGATTAAATTTCATACAAATGCATTTACAAGAACACACTCTAAAAATAACAAGGGACATAAATCTACGGTTCTGATTGGAAGCATTGTCACATGCTGCTTTCTGTGTTGGTGCTCAAGTCAAACTTGGGTTTTGGTTTATATTCTTTGAAAATTATAGCATAAAAATGCCTTTATATACTTTGGCATTATTGAACCTCCTAGCATTTTAAATGTTTTGCGAGGCAGTTTCATCTTAACCCTTTGGGGTTGCTTTGAAAAACTTTCTTAATTCAATGTACAAGAGCTCTCTCCTTAATATACATGAACACAAGTTTCCCAGATGTCGCCAAAAAGCTGTCATAACTATGACTACAAGAAATCCAACCTCTGAAGAGGACAGAAATCTTCATGGGGACTTTCATATTCTTATGAGTCAATTACATAAAAATCCCACAAAAGTAAATTGAAAGACTTAAAAATGTAGAATGGCAGATTGATGAGGTCTTTACATTCATTTTAGTCATTTATGATTGAGCTCCTCGACTATCCCAATACATTTTCTTCATAGTAGCAACAGTATCTTTGTTTAGATGAGTAGAGAAAATTGGTTAGCATTTCCTATAAGGATCAAGATTAAATGAAAAGGTGTCAGCTATTGGAATTTATTGAAACATTCTAATAGCCATATCACTCTGGATATGCAAATCACCAATATTCACACATCCAAGCAATGCTAAATAAACCATATGCCTTTGGCCAAAGAACACTCACTTATGTCTGGAGGAGCTGTTCCCATCCCTTACAAGGATTACATGAAGGTTTATGGTGTTTCTGGTATGGGGTGACTATTGCCCTAGTTGTTTCCTTATGGGTAAAGAAGGATCTTTTACCTCCTTCTCAGACTGATTAAGGTAGAATCATCTTTCAGGCAGCAGTTGAGAAAAGAAGTGGGTGCAAGCTGTCCTACAAGAAGCATTCATTTAAGACATGGTGCAGAAGGGATCTGGTTGTTTCTGAATCTAGGTTGTTAAAGAAAACAAGAAATGACGCAGAAAGCCCAAGGAACAAACTGAGGAAGGGTAAAAGTGCAACATCTTTTTTCCTACTCACACTAAATATGAGAAGCACAGTGAGGTTTCAGCATTAGGCAAGCTCTATGCTGTGGAGGGGCTGATGGTAGCCTTCCGTCAACTGGAAATTATTACGGAAGGAGTGACCTGTATTGTACAAGTTGTTACTGGATAGTTCCTAGATGAGTTAATGCAATTGTGACCAAATTAAACCCCATCCCTGACGTTCTGCTCTTCTATTTGCTTATACATGACAACAGCAATATAATATAATAATCCTTAAAGTAAATCTTCAAGTACAGCAAGGAGGAAAGAAACATGGATAACCACGCAGCTGTTGAGGTCACAGTCATTGCAAATGCAAACACAATATTGTGAAGGATTTAGGAGACAATTTAACTAAACAGCTTAGGTGACAATATGATAAAGATCTACTAAACATAATCAGAAGCTGATGCACAATGGAGAGGCACTGCAGTGACTCACATATGCACATATTCACACAAGCATTTTATTTCGTGTAAGAGCTCAAGAGGAATATCTTGAATTTTTGAGTGAAACTCAGTGAAATCACCTGCTGGGCATAAACTAGAGGTGAAAACAAGATGACAAATGTAAAGATTTTAATTGCAGGGGGGTTTTCGTTAATTTTATTATCTCCATGGTTCTTCTCTTAGGTTTTCATAGTTTTGTGGTCTTTATTTTAAATCCTGAATTTAAAGCTACGGCATTAGTTTTTGTAATATTAGACACCAGCTATTTTAACTATTATTGCTGGCAGGACTAGGGGGAATGGACTAAAGCTAAAGGAGGGAAGGTTTAGATTAGATATTAGGGAGCAGTTTTTTACAGAAAGAGTGGTGAGGTGCTGGAACAGGCTGCCCAGAGAAGTAGTGGATGCCCCGTCCCTGGAAGTGTTCAAGGCCAGGTTGGATGGGGCCCTGGGACACCTTGTGTAGCTCCAGGCCTGGAGGTTGGTGGCCCTGCCGGTGGCAGGGGGGTTGGAGCTCTATGATCCATGGGGTCCCTTCCAACCCAGACCATTCTATGATTCTATGAAGGGTGTTAGCTGTGTGGTCATCATTGCATCTATTCACTGTGTAACTGTATTTGCACCTGAAACTAATATCCTTTGTGTTTTAATGTTAGTTAGACCCCCTATATAAACCGTAGTATAAATTACATAAAGATGAGTTTACATTGCAGAAGATTAGATCTCTGAATTCTACCCCTACCAGTTAAACGTCATGTTAGTTTGTTCATAGTTACATTATGCATATTTTGCTTAAATCCTAACTAATTTAAAACTTTTTTTTATTTTAAATAAGCCATCAGCCCAACATCTTTAAAAGAAAAGATAATGCTCCTGCTGACAAAAATTAATCATGCAAGTGGATAAGGACTTGCAGTCATTTGGCAAATATTTTCAGAAAAGGACAAAGACCTCGTCTTTCAGGGAAAGATCAATTATGGTATTTCAGAAGAGACTTTCTGACATAACTAAACTGCTGGCTAAGTTTCCATTACTGCATATTTACAGGCCCTGATATTTTGTCAGAGACAGGATACTAAACTAGAATGATCCAATCTGTTTAACAGTCTGTAAGCTTCTTCTATACACATTCCCTTTGCTCACCGAGTATTTACTTTTTGCTGATGCAACTAATGTATACCTCCAGTCCGAAATGTATTACCACGAGCAATTCGTCTGCATGCTGGGAGCCACACAGCAAGAAGAGAGACCTAACATAAAGGAATCAAGAAAGGATGTATGGCCAAAGAGTAGTGAAAGATGGAGGCCAACAGCATATTCTTGCCTTTTAACTGAAAGTATTGTGCTGGGGCTTTTTTTAACTACATACCTGTCTCAATTGTGTGCTTTTCACCACTTTATTTCAATCATTAACTCAATTTTCACTTTAACTTTACAATTCACTTTTGAAAACCATCCAAACTATTGTGTGAAGGGTAAGCAAGGTGGGAGGAACATTTACTGTTTTAAAGGATTACCAGACTTAGGTGATACATTTCTAGCTGTTGCTTTTCAGCAGCGCCATTGTACCATACTGTCTGCTATTTCTTTAAGTGTCATCAACTTGTCAGCTCATAAGCAGGTGTAAAGCTTTGTTCCTCCCCATGTCTCATGTTCAGTGAAGCCAATGGAAGTCTGCTAGTGTTGTGTCAGGAGTACTTTTTTTTTCCCCAAAGAATTAAAGGTAAACATTTCTCCTCAAAATTAACGTCATTTGTTGCTACAGCAAAGAAAGCAACAACACATTGCTAAACGGATTATTAAAAGTCCTGAAAACAGAAGAGGTGCCTGGAAGGCTGCACTCAGGAAACATTTAAATGCTAAAAATCACTGGAATGTGCAAGTAATGGGAGCAAATTATAAAATAAACCAAATAAAACGATCTTGACATGGGAAGACGAGTGTTCCATACCCAGCCACGCACATCCTAAATTCCTCAGCTGATACTTATGTCAGAAGGCAGAAAGTCCTCTGTTTGACTTTTTATAAAATAAACATATATTCTCATAATGCCCTGAGATTCCTTTAAGAACAATTATATTCTCAGAGCAGCAATTCTGTCTATCCAGCCTCATTAGACATCACAGCAGGAAAAGGGGTGAATAGTTTCGCCCCAAATAAAGCCACCATTATATGGGACTGCTTTGTCTTAGTGACCTATGTTATCACTTCAAGCAGGGTTATACTATCTCAAATATTAGACATAAAAGGATCTGTAGTGTTCTTAAAAGATTCTCAGCATAGGTTGCCTTGCCTCTTACATGAGCGCAGTATAAGTAAACATAAACTGAGCCATTTTCAGTGCTACTGCACTGTATTCAGAAACTGATGCTTCATTGTTTGAGAGATAGCAAGAAGAATTCAAGATCATCTGATCATGTCTCAGGTCTAAAATAAACATCTCCAGTTAAATTTGTGAACAATTCCTGAGCTGTTATTCCAAGAAGAGATAAATCATCGCAGGTAGAGGGGGAGAAAAAGGGAAATAGCATCTTAACTATTGCAGTAGAAGAGAGATCAGTGTTACAGTCTGGCTTCATTTT
>VZTU01024637.1:25238-41354 GCA_013400835.1 Zapornia atra | reverse complement strand
AGAAGGTGCTCAGTGCAATGCTATTTTATAACCACATAGTGCAGAAACAGAGAAGGCAGGTTTCCTCCTTCTCTGACTCCTACCTGTGTTGAATCCTGATTAATGTCTGTATTATCAAACCAGTAAAGGCACCTTCGGAGGCATTGAGGGAAGGTGGTGAATTAAAATTGCACATCTGCCCAAGACTAAAAATTTAAAGCTTGTAGAAGCTTAATTTTGGGAACGGAATAGAATTTGTTAAATAGATGTATGTTTGCATGACATTGGCATGCTAATAGACTTAAATGGTCTTTAAATGACATGTCAACATCTGTTACTGCTTTCAAGGTTAACCATGCAACATTCTCCTTTAGTATCTTCTTCATTTCTCCCACTTCATTCCTCTTATCTAATAGTTTGTGTGTTTCTGTAGTGTAAGTATTGGTTGAGTGATTCCAGGTTCTGAGTTATGTTGTACTGGACACTGTGACTAAAGGGCCTGTTGAGAAGAGTGAAGGGAGGGTTGATATGTAAGAAAGTAGGTGCCATCCTGAAAGATTCACATTCACATTTTCATCCACCAAAATCTTCAGATTATGTCTAGGATTATGGTCTATCAGAATGAAAATTTTGTCTGATTAGATATCCTGAAGTGGTTTCCATTACTCTGATCCCCAGAGGAGGAGATTCAGATACAGGGACTAATATTTGGTTCCTTTTCCTGGGGCTGTATTTGAAGTGTTTGCTCTGCATGTTTCTTCCTGCAGTATACCAGAACTGGATGATAGGAAGCCATCAGTTCTTCTCTATCAGTGTTTGCAACTTTTCTGATGTGACAAGCCCAGTCCATTTAAGGAAAAAGAAAATGGAAAGAATTCAAAACAACTTCTGGATGTTTGGGGATTGGTTTTGTTTTTTTTTCTTTTTTCCTTTTTGAATTAATCGTAGAGTCGTAGAATCATAGAATGATCTGGGTTGGAAGGGACACCAAGGAACATACAGTTCCAACCCCCCTGACACAGGCAGGTCCACCAACCTCCAGCCCTGCATCTAAAAAAGGTTGCCCAGGGCCCCATCCAACCTGGCCTGGAACACCTCCAGGGATGGGACATCTACCACTGCTCTGGGCAGCCTGTTCCAGCACCTCACCACTCCCTCTGTAAAAAACTTCCCCCTAATATCTAATTTAAACCTTCCCTCCTTTAGCTTTAGTCCATTCCCCCTGATCTTGGATTTGGTGTTTCTACAGCTCCATCCTTTTCTTCTGACTCAGAAAACTAGGAGTATTTGCCTTTCATTCTCTAACTGCCAAATACGTAAGCCCTGGCTAGTGGCAGCCCGGATCTGCAGACACTGAATGCTGGCAGGGTCCTGAGTATTACACATGCACGTTCATCCCCTATTTTTAAATGTCTGAGAAAACTAACTGCACGCAATGGAACTGGGCTCAGTGGGGTAAGGAAGTTCTGATTTCTTGCTCTTGCCTCTACTGATATTTGCCTCTGCACTCACTGCTTTCTGCATAATCTGTAGGATCCACAGTAGTGCCTGCATTTCTTGTTTCTCTGTATGATACCAATGGCATAACACAGAGCTACAGAATGTCTCCTACACATTTTACAACACAGAGAACCCTGAAAATATTGTGGTGATGCCTGCCATTGATGTGCTAAAACCTACACTTGTTGGCAGTTTTCTGCAGACTGAATTTTATATGTAGAAAAAACAGTAAGTCACCAGGTCTCATTAAGTATCAGTGGCAGTCAACACATGGAGCTTTAGAAAAACCCACCATTGGGGTGGAGAGTGGAGAGGTATCCTCACTAAGAGGATCTGAATTCTTCCTGTTATAGCAAACAAAACACAGACACTGTGATAATAAAATAGCTTCTACTTGGAAGAACTCTTGGTATCAAGAAAATAACCTGTTGCTATTGCTTCCTTTATGCATTCTGGTAGTTTAAATCAATGTATAGTTCTGCATTTTGCCTAACCAGTGAGGAAATAGTGATGACTCTTGATTTAACAACACAGAATGTGCTGTTAGTGGTCTTTGATCAATGAGGATGTCATGCTTTGGGAAGATCGTCCCTCTGAGTTGGGATGGTCACCATGCTATAGCAGACAAAGCTTGCCAGGGGAGGATCCAGTCATGTTATGTATGTGTGGTAACAGAATCAGTATGTATTCTTCAACTGTTACTGCTACATATTTGTTATTATATCATTTGCATTTTTGAAAAAATTGCTATTTGCTTTCAAGGAGCCAGGATCATGTAACCCTAAGGTATTGCAATGCCAGGAATGTTTTAAGTTAGGTATAAAGATAACTATATACTATTTTTCTACAGACAAGTTGTCAAGCATGAATGGCCATTGGGTTTAATTGTTTTCGGCTGCCATTCAAAGTTCTCGCAGGGACATTTTAGGCAGGTATATTTGGGCACATACATAAAGAATATGTATGTATTTTGTTTCCCCTTTATCTGCTGCATTTTAAGTGGGAGATATTGCTGTCCACTTTATCTCATTTTTACCTCCTCTTCACAAGTGACAGATAAAAGCCTGGTGAACTTTAGCACCTATGTTTGAACTTGAATGCCGAAAGGAAAATGTTTGTCCATATGTGAGTCCTGTAAATTTGAATATTTCATCCATTTGAAAAAAACATATGGGTCTAGGTGGTATTCCAAAAGCAGAGACTGTTGTTTCTTGAACAGGGATGTCACTGTGGTGATATGCAATTCCCAAGCCTTCCTGGTTCTAATGACTGAAAGCATGTATCTTTTGAATCACAGAATCATAGGACCATAGAATATCCCATATGTCTTATGAGGGACCCATAAAGGTGATCAAATCCAACTCCTAGCTCCACACAGGGCCAGTCAAGTCAGAGCATGGGACTGAGCGCATTGTCTAAACACTTCTTGAACTCAGTCAAGCTTGATGCTGTGATCACTTCCCTGGGGACCCTGTTCTCAGTAAAGAACCTCTTCCTAACATCCAGCCTAAACCTCCCCTCTCATGGCTTCATGCCATTCCTTGGGTTCTATAACTGGTCACCAAAGAGAGGAGATTGGCACCTGCCCCTTTGATCCACCTCATCAGGAAGCCATAGACTGTGATGAGGTGTCCCCTCAGCCTCCTTTTCTCCAGGCTGAACAAGCCAAGGGACTTCAGTCTCTCCTCATAAGACCTCCCCTCCAGACCCTTCCCCATGCTTATTGACCTCCTCTGGACTGTCTCCAATGGTTTTATGTCCCTCCTGTACTGTGGCACCCAAACCTGCACACAGTATAGATTATTTGTCAGTAACATACTGTACCTACATAAATGTCCAATCTTTGCAACAATCTTGATTTGCAGAAAGATTGAGACTTCACTCAATAGGCTAGGATAGGGATCCTTTGTAGAAATATTTATCTTGCTATGAACAATCAAAAGGTTATGTTATTACTCTGTACAGATAATACCATGATGGAATCATGATACTTTATGCAACACCACGACATTTTCAATTAAAAAATGGTGGAGAAGTAATTATTTTCTGTATAAATAAAGGCAAGCAATTCACTGTTTATAACAGAACATTTGTTTCTCACCTTCTAATGTATGTAAATGAAAAAAACCCAGCAGTTATAGTATTTACTTAAGGAGTGAAATACTGTGACAGCATCTACTTCAGCCCAGCTTTGCTTTTCTACTACAAAATCCTGAGTTCATTGAAGCTGTAACTTCTCATAATTCCTTTTATCTTTCTGTGTTGTTCTATGTGATCAGAACAACAGAAAATCATGAGGTAGCAGACACTGCTTCTGTCCATCTGTCTTGGGTACTTTGATGGTGCCTGATGATAATAATCAAAGTGCTCCTTCCTTATGCTCATTAACCACGTTGCTGAATGTTTTAGCTGAGCCTGCTAGCTGCTCATGAAAGTTAGTGTCAAAGTGAGAATACAGCATTACTTTGCTAACAGCCATGTCGCACGCTCGCGCTCACGAAGTTCTTGGGCAAACAAAAGCTGCTGAGGTTTATAGCCTCCACATGGGAACATGGCAGTAGACGCCAGCAGGAAGAAAATGTTCTTGCAGTGTTTTTAGAATAATGAGATTTTATGGTGTTATTTGACATGGTGATTTGGTATAAGTTTGTTTCTAGCATATTTTATATATATATTCTGATGCAAGACATGCCTTAGTAACTATTCTGCCATTTTAGCTCTTAATTGGTCAATTAGGACTCTAAAACCCCATGCTGTTGTGACATAGTTGTAAGCTTCCCAAGTTTATTATCCATCTTTGGTGAGATAATTCATGAACGAACACTTACAACTGGGTTTTTGTCTTGTAAGATTGACGTTCATGATCTGCTTAGGGATGAGAACTGCAAGCAAAGCTTACTTGCTCACATTTAGAATTCAAATGTGGCAACTTGGTTATAGAACATTAACTCTGACTCTTGATTGCATATAATTAATTTATATTCTGGCAATAATTACATTTTCCTTGTCAGAAGCAAAAGTGTCTATGTAAAAGCCTAAGTAGTGGTGGAGGAGGAGTCTTGTATAAGAAATAGAGACTATCAAGTTGATCTAGTGAAAATTTTCTCACTAATAATTATTGAACACATTTCTTTTAAACTGAAGTCTTATAAGCCAGAGAAGTGAGAATGCATATATATTACTATAGAGTGTATACATTTTAGAGTAATCAACTTAAACTACTTCTGCCATGGTCCTACTTGGTTTTTTTTAAAAAGGCTAAAGTGGAACCACACAGCAGACACCTGCAAACTCCCCTGTTAGTATACTCCACATGGATGATTCCCTTGAATTACAATAGTGTTACCATAGCAGAACCAGTAGGTACTTCTGCATACTTGATAATGAGTTGCTTTTTGACCACAAAGGACCACCTTACGCTTTTTTATGCTTCCTCCTTCATTTGAGATTTTGAGAATTGAATAGCAATTCCGAAGAACAAAATCTTTTCTGACTTTTTTTTTTTTGCTGTTGTTGTTATATAGTAGGACATATAAAGTATCCTGGTTCTCTGCAGCTTAACCAACTCAAAGGTTTATGTCCCTCAGCAGAATAATAAGCACAGTCTCTTGCAAAAATACACAGTTCTAAATCTTCCTACTTTCCAGCACCCCTACCATGGGCAGGGACACTCCCCACTAGATCAGGTTGCCCAAAGCCTCATTCAACCTGGCCTTCAACACTTCCAGGGATAGGGCTTCCACAACCTCTCTAGACAAATTCTATCACTTAAAAGTTTTTCAAAAACCCAAATCAGTTCTGTTCCCATCTTTATTTAAATAAAATGGAATACATTTAATTTTGAAATGTACAGCCGTTCCATTAGTTTGAAATAAAAGACTAGCTGGTCCAGTAAATGGTCAGATGTGACTCTTTATGTGAATTAGTTTTGATCTGTGCTTTTAAAAAGTTATTCTTTCTTGCTGCTTAAGCTGCCTGGACAGAAAACTGATCTTGCTGAAAGAGTGGCAAGATTCTTGATGAACCCGCCAATCATCTTGCTTTTATATGGACTGGTTCAAGTTCAGCTGCTGAACCTGTACAATTGCCACTGAGCAGTTGTTAAAAACACTCACCACTATGTGCCACTATAGGAAATGGGAACTGTAAAGGAGGGACTTCCTTTTCCTTATCCTAGTTGCCGATGTATTTATATATTCCAGAGTGCTTGCCATAAATGCACCACTTAACAATTCTACTTCAGAATTAATTTGCAGCCTAGCATCCCGTGAGAAAAGCAATAGATCTTACATCTGTACTGGTAAATTAATGAGCACACCTGGGAATAATCTGGGGTACTGAAACGGATCCATGTGGCACAGCACGTATCTGTGCAGCCTGAGTGCACACACACCCTGGTTTGGGAACAGCCTCTGAACCATTCTAGCTGCCTGGGAATTGTTCAGAAAGTGCTAGGTAGAACAAGGCAAATTTGTGCCAAGAAATGGTCTAATAACTTATGAGCAAAGGCAGCTGAATTACAGTGTCTACAAAGTACCGGAGACGTGCTGAAGAAAATGGAAACTATGTAAGTTGGACATGTGGTCAAAGGGCCTCTTCCTAACCATGAAAGTTATACATTAGAACTCAACTTTAGCTAAAAACTTTACTATTATTTCCAGAGGTTTTTCCTTTCATAGCTTATAGTAAATTTGCTTTCTTTGATTCTTCTAAAGCATGGGAAATGAAACTCAAGCTTCGTCAGCATTCCCAGGATTCTGCATTCAATATTTATTTACGGTTTTCCAGAGCTGACTCAGCTGTTACAATGCTGTGATGTGTAGGTCTCTGCACCTATAGAACCTGTTAAGGTATCCTTAAAGATATCTGGAAGAATTTAGGTTTTACTTGTATTTTGTTTATGGGCCCATTGTCCAGCTTTTCCTAGGTCAGTCCAGAATCTGAAGCTCAGTTTCTACAGAGAAGCCACTCTGGATGCAATTAAAAATCATCGTGGTAACTACAAAAGGTAAGCGTCTGCCTTTCCAAGATAAAAATGTCCTTCAGTTTTTGGCTACATCTACTGCATTTCTTGTGCTGATAGCTTAATGTAAATATGAGAGTATTATTATTCTCATTAAATGCAAAATACATTTTTATAGCCTTTTCACAGCTAACTTTTAAAATGCAACCAGTTTGCATTACCCTTACATCCATTTTTCTCCACTACAGTGTGTTATAATCAGGTTATAGTAATGTATGATGTCAGTTGTTAAAACTATTTACTTTTATAGTTCATACATCGCTTTTTCAAAATTACAGCTCTAAAGGATTTGACTGCATTATGATGTAGCTATTTTAAGTGGTATCTTTAATACTATACAGTACAGAAATTAATGAAGAGCAGATTTGTTTACAAAGTATTATATTTAAAAGCAATGTTTTTAAAAACTGTATATAATGAAATTAAGAATGATTATACCATCTTTGACACTGCTGCAATATATTAACCATGGGATCATCCTTTGTTTTAGCTTGAAAGGTATCAGTTCCTGAAGACTACTTGAAACCACAACTTGAAACCACAACTGTCCTCATTTCTGCTTAAGACAAAGTCATATGATTGTTGCAGTTTGGTGTAACTGTGCTGCTTCAGTGGCTTTTGTAAGCCGCAGTTACAGCTTTCTGCAAGCCCCATATTTTGAAAACATTGGTACAGTCAAGGCCAAATTTGAGACCAAGCCTATCAGAGCTGGTCACAGCGCCTCTGTGAATCACATATAGGAGAAAAAAAACTGCTGGCAGGCGCACTTTGCCACCGGAGCGGGAGTGAGAAGATGTAACAAGCTGCACAGACACCAAGGCCAGGCCTGGAGGAGGAGGGGGGGATGAAGAATGCGGAGAGAAAGTTTCCCCTGCAGCTCGTGGTGGAGTCCATGGTGAAACGGGTGTCCCCCCGAAGCCCATGGATGAGGACGGGGAGCAGAGACAATTATGCCCTGTGAAGATTGATCCACGCCTCAGCAGGTTTGCCAAGGGACTTGTGACTTTGCGGGTGACCAGGCCGGGGGGTCTGGACCCGGACGTCAGCACCCTATGGAGGGGAGAGTCCTGCTGAGAGGCCTGTGGTGAGGGGATGACTCCCCGATAGAGAGGACTCACGCTGCAGAAGGTCGTGGACACGACTCTCGCGTGGGTGGGACCCCACGGTGCCGCAGGGGAAGGGTGTGTGTATGTGGAATGCTCCCCCCCCCACAGCTGAGATGGAAGACAGCTTGGGAGGAACGGACTGAAACCCCTCACTCTCCATTCCCTGCCCCCCCTGTACTGCGAACGGGAGGGAAGAAGGGAGCGAATCTCTGATTAAAGTCATGAGTGCGAAGAGGCGAGGGGTGGGGGGAGGAAGTAGAAGTGATAATATCTGGGGAAGAAAAGCAGCTTGTTGGGAATCACCGGAACCCCACTGCCCATTCCCTGCCCCTCCCCGCGCCATGTTGGGGGGGGAAGAAGGGAGTAAAATCGGGATGAGTTTTAAGTTTGCTAAGAAGGGAGGAGTGGGGGGAAGGTGCTTGAAGACCTGGCCGCTTCTTATCTCATTCCGGTTCACTGGGTGTATTAGTTGTAGGAAGTAGTAATAAATCACCTTTTCTTTCCTTTATTCTGTGCTGCGTCTGTTTTGCCCATTCCACTAATTGGAGAGTGATCCCTCTGTCCTTATCTCAAGTCCTAAGCCTCCCAATATCTATTTTCTCCCCCTTTTCGGCTGAAGGGGGGAGTGAGCGAGCGGCTTGGTGGGTATTTGGCCTTTGGTTAGGGCCAAAACCACCACAATGATACACTTTTTACCTCTGATCAGATGGGTGAACATGATGGTCCATTTGTGCTAAACCCCGCCCCCTCCAACAGTCTGCATGTTATATTAACTGTCACATAGCTACAAAGGGGTATGAAATACAGTAGGAATATAACCATTAGCTTTTAGCCTTGCAGTGCAGTCAACTAAAGCACTTAGACCTCATCATAGCTATAGCCTAACTTAATGCAGGTAAGTGGCAGTTGTTATCTTTGGGTTTCAGAAGTTAGATGCTTCAGGAGGAGGATCAGCCTGCCACCAAAAACATCAATCTTACATACACAGAATTAACTTTCCACAGATATTCTTGAGTATTTAGTTGAAGCTTACTAATACATTAACATGAATATACTCACTTTGTAAAAGATTTGTAAGCAAGTGTTGATACAATGTAATTTGTGGAAGTTTCACCTGCAGAAAAACAACACATTGGAAATAGTTATTTTTGTAGTCTCCTCCAGTTGCGAAAATCCTGAAGATCTGCAAGATAATACACATATCTAAAGAATACATTAAATCTGTTAATAATTCTGGGCTCATTAAAAAAGCTTTTTTTCCTTAACATCTTAGAAGCAGATGAAAAGGAATGTAGTTACAGTGAGCTTTTACAGGAAGAAACATCCAACAGAATATTTTTTCCTTTACGATTTTATAATATGTTGCTGAGATGCACTGTCTTTTCTGTAATTTGTATGATGAGAAAAGAGGATCTCTTAAATTGGTAGAAACTCTGGCAATTAATTTTTTTGTCTACAGCTATGACAAAATCTCACTCCTCTTCAAGATTAAGAAGCAATGTATTTTATCTTACTTTCCAGAAGAATTAGTGTGGGTTTATAACTTTGTGATTCTTTTAATGTTTGTTTTACATTTCAGTTCTGTGTCATGTAATCTTTAATCTTCAGTTTAAAAAGGTCATGAATTTCCTTCAACACTTTCCTGTTTTGGAGATCCCTGAGGGATGCTTTAGTATACCTTTCTTCTTGTCGAGCAAGAATTCTTTCATTGCAATATTGTTTGGTTGTATGTTGTAATAAATAATTATTTAATGGTTTTGAAGTCACTGGTTTATTATTTTTTTCACATGTTGCAGAATTAACCTTGCTTAGGTGGAGAAATGTCAAATTAGTCATGTTCACATTTATCTAGCACTTAAATTTGAACTGTTTTCAAAGTACTATGTATTCAGGAAGTAAATTCTAATAAGATTATAATCTCAAATGTTTTTCTGACCTTTTATAAATAAAAAGGCCTACAGAAGCTATTTTTCTACTCTTAGTAGATTAGAAACACCAGAGTTGT
Source organism: Zapornia atra (assembly GCA_013400835.1). Classification (NCBI taxonomy): domain Eukaryota; kingdom Metazoa; phylum Chordata; class Aves; order Gruiformes; family Rallidae; genus Zapornia; species Zapornia atra. The sequence continues at coordinate 31,741 of VZTU01024637.1, read as the reverse complement.
TCTCTGGCACAGAGGCCAGTAGGTATGGCATTGTCCACGTCATTATTATTAAACTGGACTTAGCTTCCAAAACAAGGAAACAGGAAAACTCCCTTATCCTGCCTCCCAAACAGTGTTCAGCAGGAGAGAGAAATCATTTAGGGGATGCTAGTTGTCCTGCATCCAATGCCAGGATGTCGTTTTAAAAAATTTAAGAGAGTAGGTGGTTGAGTTTCAGTGCCTTTGCCTGAGATCTAGGGCTTTTGAAATTACCAGTTAGAGTCATGGGGGCTGAGAGAGACCATCCAAAATTGTTTTCAGAGGGTCATTGGCCAATTCTGTTTTCCTTGGAAAGCTGAAGTTGTGAGCACTGAGCAGCTCAACAGCCAAAATCCTCTTGGGACTCAGAAATGAGATGTTCTTCCCTCATTCTTTAAGACCTACGCTGATGTCAATACACAGAGTTTGTGTAACATGATAAGCAGAAGGTTTCACACAACAGAGGCAGCCACTTGTGCCTGAAATAAAGCAGCACTGACTGTCTGCATATTCTTTATAAAGCTACATGTAAAGTAAGAGAATTACACACAGATTGAGGAGATTAATTCAGTCCTCTTCTCTTTCTGAAGAGATTCACGTGTTTCTTGCTCCTCCTAAGAAACTGTCTTTTAGACTGTCTTATAGTTGCTCAAGTGATTGAATACACTACATTTAGTTAGAATCTGTGAAAATAATGTAAGGGTTGGTTTTTTTGCCAGATAGAAATAAATGAAGGATAGATCGGTGATCCACTGGCATAAGGAAAACTGGCATCCAGGATCTGCTCCAAAGACTGTTTTATCTAGATCTAGTTATAAAGCACTGTAAAACCCAGAAATGGTATCTGGAGTAGTGCCTTTGAGCAGCTGTACGGTTCTCCACTCCATCACTGTCCCCAGTACCTTTGTGGTTAGGACGCTTGACTGAGGAAAAAGAAAGGTGAGTTTAATTCGCTTCAGGCAGGGCAGTGAATTAAACATGGTTCTCCTGCTTCTGGGGAAATGTTCCAATGCATTCAGCAAAAAAGGGATGTAGGAAGAGGATGAAACAGTGACCTTTCTGTTTGCAAGTAAAACCTGAACCTTGGTGTGTTTTTAAAAGAGCTTTGCCACCATTTTCCAGAAAAAGGTCAAAACTAATCCTAACTGGAAGGAAAAAGATCTGTTTGACCTAACATTGTTCATCTCTGTCTTGAAAAAGACACATCTATCTTCTGCCTGAAGCATTAGTCATCCTTACCTAAATTTACAATGGGGAATTGCATCTTGGGATGCCTATTTCTTCAAGAACAGAGAAGGTTCACCAGTGGCTGCAATTTTCAGTTATTTTCATGAATAGACAGGGAATTTTGCTTTAGATCAATTTCTTTTAGAGCTATGGAGAAAGGAATGGTAAGAAATTAATCAGTGCTCAGGTTTTCTTGTCACAACAGAGCAAGGTGATCACTGCTTGTTGAAGCAATCCAGCCCTGCCACAAGAAAATGACAGAATGGGTCTATCAGCTTTGATTTCTTTAATCCTAGTGGGACTGAAAAGACAAGGGGGAAAAAGCCTCAATTTTCCAAGGATGCTTGTGGATCTTCCCATGTCAAACAGTCTCATTTACCCCTTTGTTTCTGAGGAAGTGTTACATCCATACCTGCGGGTGGAGTTTAGGATTTGGTGACTTCCTCTGCATTCCATTCAGGCTAACATGCATTTCTGTTCTTGTTCACTATGGAGCAACTTATTTATCAGGATTCCTAACATCTTAAAAATAGGACAGAATAAAAAAAATAAAAATCAAGATATCATAAAAACCATCATGAAAGCCTTCCTGTAAAAGATGAAAATTATAAGCATTTCTTTTTAGCTGCTAATGTTATTCAAAACCATTACAGATTTTTTAGAATTGGCAACATGACAGCATGTCTTTAGAATGGTCTTTTTCTGTTATTTCTGGGGCTGGAGTTCTCTTGTTAGAGCAGCATGAGAATGACTGCTAATACCTCCAAACTAGGCCCAGCAGACATTACTGGTCATTTCAGTATCTCCCTGGCTATTCAGCTGATCATACAGACAAGCTTTTAAAAAGTCTGTCAGATGTGCAAGCCTTCTTTGCTGTCAATACTTATTAACTTCTGTAAAAGCACCTTGGGTACCTCGCTATTCTTTTATTAATGGTCTATTTTCTCTCTTGCAGGCTGAGGATGCTTTATCTGTATGGCTTCCGCTTCAGTCATGGTCTGGAGTCCATTAAAGAAATCAATAAAACCATAGAAGCCTTTCACAGTCTCACTGTCCCAACTGCTAACATTTCAGTTGAATGAAAAATTCTGTACATCTTGAGAGATGTTTTTGGCTTCTGACAGAGAGCTTTTATGTCACTTTTTGTCTCATTGTTTTATAAAGCCAAAGCACAAAATTGTTTTGTCCTGCAATATTCTGAGAGTTTCTTAATTTCTTTGCCTTGGACTAAGTTTTTAAATATATAGATTATGACTTTTCCCCCCTCAGAGGCTGTAAGGACGCTATACAGCTGAGAAACACAGTCTACATGATGCTTGTTTTTAAATACATTACCCATGGTTTTAAACTGAAGAGAATAAGAGTGAGTCACATTCGCAGTACTAAAAAATTTACAGCAGGGAATGAGAGTATGCAACAATGGTCTTAATCTGCCCAGATCTGGCATTCAAGTATGTGCACTGACCCTGTATGCTTCACACAAGGTGCGTGGCTGGATATAGCTGGGTAAGCACCTGAAAATGCCATCAAAGTCATAAAAAGTGCTCATGAAAGCACAGCAGGAGAAAGGCCAGAAAAGGGAAACTGGGGGGTAGGGAGTGAAAAATCATTACTACATCCCATCTGCTGGAGACCTCCCAGAGCTGCTCCACTCAGTGTGCCACCCCCACCATCAAGCCCTTCACCTGATTCCACACACTTGCACTTTCCTTCATGATGGTAGGGATAGGGTGATGTTCATGAACAGGTACATGTACAAAGGAAGAGATGGAGCGCTAAATTGGGATTGGAATGTGTATGGTGGCTTGCAGAGGTGGTAGAGTTTCCATCGGTGAGTGGAGAAATAGGCGCAGATTTAATTACCTGTTTTTCATGGTGCTGTGGCTGGCTTGGTACCCATGTCCAATATGAACTTCCCAAAGAGATGTTGCTATATTACTGGTTGATTCTATTTTTGCTCTACTTCCCAAGTGAACTGCAGAGTTCGTGGTAAATTGCTTAACCTGTCCAAAACAGACAAAGGTGAATAACACAGTTACTGCTATCACAGAGGGATCCCTTAACCAAGCATAAGATTGGGAAGATTGGTTAGTTTATGCATGTACTATAGAAAAGAAATATCCTAATTTCAGAGTAAGGTCTGAATAGTGAGCTTTAAAGAGTGCCCAGGGCCACACACAATAATGAGGGGAAGTGAGTTACTGAATAATTGTTCCAATTTCTGTTCTATTTCTTAAGTTCCAAATGCTTTGACATTTCAAGCAAAAGTCTTCCTTTAATATGTTATAGGATTCCTAAAACAGTATCTAGAGAGGGGTGGGAGGCAGGGTGTTAATTCAGGTATGGGGTCTGCCTGGAAAACTTTCTCTCCAGCTTTTCTGGGCTTCTGCATGGTTCTGCAAAGACCACACATACTGAAATAGCATTGAAGAGTTTTTCAGCTTATCTCACTGGCCAGCTCAGCTCCTCTGTTCTTTTGCTTCCTGGGACAACACTAGGTCTTGGATGTCGCGTGGTGCCACACATCCCATTTCTGGTTTCCCTTCAATTTCTAATCTTTTTCATTTAACCTCTGTGTCTGTAACAGTGTCAAAATCCACCTTTTCCTACGCAGTACCATAGGACACTTTGGTAGTGACACGACAAATCTTTTGTTCATGCGTTATGTTGGGCCTCCCTGAAGTTCCTGAGCATGATTTCATGTCCTGTTTTGCTTCTTCACACAAACAGATGCTCCAGCTAGCTTGTGTGTTTGCTGGCACCATGAAATAAAACAGACTGAAACTTGCATGTGGGTTATATCTGTATCTCTAGCTTTTTTATCTTACTTAGGAAATTAAAAATCCTCCTGTACCATACACACACTGCTAGACCACAGAACCGGTGTTTTGCTTTCATGTATTTCAGAGCTGTATGTGAAGGGACAGATCCTTCTTAGGCACAAAATTCCAGGACAAAGCACCGTTTGGCCACTGCCCGCTGGGAATCCTGTCCTCACCCACTCTATTCTTAGGTCTCATCATATAAATCACCTTTTATTTGTTAGTCTGTGCAGTTGTGTCAGGATCATTTGACTGAACCGTGGCCTGCCAAGCAAGCACCGGTTGTGGGGCACTGTGTAACACTGTGGCCTTCATCTGTTTTGCAAGACATATCTACGCCATGCCAATGCTGAATGACACACGGCTTGTACCTCATGCCAGTGCCCGGGATTTGAGTGACAACACTTCTGTAACACTGGAAATGAGGGAGATGCTGAAAACAATGATGTCCACTGAATGCACAGGGGATTACCTGCACATGAAGGCAGAAATCTGGCCCAAGTATGCATCACGCTGGCAAGTATTGCAAGATTTATGCAGCTTGACTCAAAAGTGAATGTTAATGTGAAGATTTTTGCTTGTTCTCAATGTTACTTCTTATGCACTTGTATTGCACAGGTAGAATACATGGTGCTTTCAAAGAAAACAAGATGCCGACCTTTGCAGCAGGATGGTCAAATCCCAAGTCATATAAAAAGAGTTACATGGAAAAGTTTGGGGAAAGATGATGTTAAAGCTCGGGGCAGGGGAGGGAGGAAAGAAAGGAAAAGATGGGAGCTGTGTGTCCAATGTATATGCTCTCTACTTAGCAGTCCATGGTAGTCAATATCACAGGAGAGATGCAGAAGAGAATGAATAGGAGCATGGATAAGAATTACAGACAAATGTCAACCCATAAACCTGCAGTCACAAAAGCAAACAAGAGGGTGAGCACATTGATTTGAGTGGGAACTCCCTGTCTGTCTAGTGAGACACACTCAGTCCCAGATGAGGCTCTTCCAAGTCCAGCTTGGGAGCTTGTCATCACTGAAAGCCAAATGTCCTGATTCTTATGAACAGCGAGCCGGTGTGTGTAAGCAAGATAAATTTGTCCTTTCGATTGCTGAACCACCCTTCATGTGCCCCATAAGGGCTTCATGATACTCTTTCTGTATGAAAATTTGATGTGTATAAAATCAGTTATCTGGTATTATAGAGCCAAAACTGATATTTCAAATTGCATAACAGTTGTATTTTTCCAGAGTGCAAGGAACAGTTCACAAAACCTTTATTGACTAGATACAGATTTTTACACAGGATTTTAGGCTGAATCTGCCTAAGACCGAGAAAATGGTAATCAAAAACTGTAAAATAATAATTATTTCCTTTGAAGGCATTCCACGCTTCATAGTCTGAAGAGAACTTTACAGTTCCCATTTAGAGTACCTGATTTATTATAATGAGAGGTCAGCCGGACTATTTGTGCTTTGCTGGTTCAGGTACTTAGCCTTGGGCTATGTTTCGGTCAATAAGGAAATGCTGTTTCAGTAGCTGGATTTGTATTCTATTTAACTCTATCGTAACTTGGGTATTCACAATTTATATTTGCAGGTAGACATTAAATACAGGGAAATAATAACTCTCAGCTAAATTCAACAGCTTCCAAAGGAATCTGAGTTTTGAGTGCCACTTTAAGAAAGTGAGAAGTCTTGACTTCTGTCAAGGATGACTCTAGTTCTTCTAGCCACAGCAATGAAATAGCTGTCTCCTTTGGCTCATTGACTTGACTCTAGCTTTTGCATTTTCAGTTTAAGCTGGTATTTTAGCAATCTGTGTTTCGGTATTACTGTTGATGGGATGGCAGTGAACATATACTCAGCCATGTGTAAGTCCGAGACTACTCACAGCCTGCAAGAACTTCTTGAGGTAAACTTTGTGTCCCTTTTGGTTCCTTGTCTTCACTGAACGTAACGAGTACTCTTTGCTGGAAAACACGGGTGAGATTCATCACCTTATGGTGACCGCATAGTACTGGGACTCAGATTTAGTGGCTGCAGGGGGTTGGGGCACGTTTGTAAGGTGTGGTGCTCGTAAGTAGTTACCTTCGCTGTTAGCTAACGCTGGGCAGCGCCTCACGGAAAGGGCACACCCTGCCCTTGCACCTCTGGGGAACAGGAGGCCGGACCCGCCCGCTTTCTCCCGAGGGCGCTGGCAGCCCTGCCCGGGCGCCGCAGGCCGCCTTGGCGCGGCCGCGCGCCTGCCAGAGGGGAGAGCCTCCACCTGCGGCCTGTCCCCCGCCTCCCGGCCGCGCCCGGCCCCGTGGGGCGCCGGGGCGGAGCAGGGCCCGTCCCGCCCCGCGAGCCGACAGCAAAGTTGTGCAGTCGGGTAGGGGCCGGCGACGTTCGCACCGTCCCGTCGCGTCCCAGTCGCGGGCACTGGATCTGCGCCCCCGGCCGA
>VZTU01024637.1:333-24723 GCA_013400835.1 Zapornia atra | reverse complement strand
CCGCGGCCACAAACCGCCCCTGCCGCTGCCGGAGGGGTCACGGTCCTCCCGGGCACCAGCTTGTGCCGGTGCTGACGCAATACCCTGCAGGGAACGGCCGCACTGGCATTCAGTGACCCCTCGCCCGCTGTACTTCTAGATGTGTAGAGCCGTCCCAAATCTGCTTCCCGGTTTTCAGGGTTTCCAGCTCTTTTCCAGCGTGCAGCCTCTTGCTTGCTTCCTGTCCGCCGAGCTGCCAGGGACCCACGTGGGGAAATCAGGCCGGTGAAACGCGGGGGATGCAAAGCGCTGCCAGCTCCGCCGGTGAAACTCCCTCCCCGGCCAGCCCCCGGCATCTTTCTTGCACCCCTGCCTTCTTGGGGAATGCAGAGCAACGCCGGCTTTGCCTCCGGGTCAGCGGTGTTTTTAAGTACTGCTCTCAGGCTGAGGAGCTCACTGGAGTCCCTGAGAGCCTTTGCCCTCGGTGCCGGTGAAATGAAGACAGGTGAGGGTAGCTTGATGTGGGATCAAACCCGACTACCACGGGTCTGTTAGTCCCGTTTGCAGTCCAGTTTGCAGACAGACCTCTTGTGTGCGTGCTCAAAATTACAATACAAAAACGTGGGCTGTAAATAGTACAGACTGATTCTGCCTCATTAAGAAAAACATTACAAGATGGAAAACAAGCAATCTGAGTTTAGCAGCTAATTAAGTGGCAGTATAAAGAAAAAAAATTACAGGAATATATCCAGAGAAACCCTGTCAATTTCAATGCATCCTGGCTGTGAGGAATGCAGATGACAATAAAAAGCATGTTAGTTTCTATGTAACTTTTGTGCAGTCGAGTCCAACATGACATTTGTTATTCTACAGGAGCATGTATCAAAGCATTGGTGGATGTTTATCATGCTAGTCTCCATACAGTGAGTCTTAGATTCTTACTTACACTGGAAATTTTGTTCCAGACTCTTAAAAATTATGTTTGGACTGTGAGATGAAAAGTTTCTTGAGATAAATTCTAGTTACTTTGCCTGCTGCTCAAGTGCACAACCAGAGTTGATCTTTTCATTATGGATTGGAAGGGTAAATAACATTGGTTAGTCTTTCTGGACTGCTCCGTTTCAGACAGATCAGTAACTTAACACAGGTATTTCTCCACGTAATTCATGATGCCTTCCTTGCTACTTCCTTTCAGCAGGAAAAATGGTAGCTTGAAAGTTTGTGGAAGCAACGTATAACTGAACCCAAAGCCAGACAGAAACTTAATAGGAGATGGTAAAAGCCTGACTCATGAACAGCGGTGGTTTGTGAAAGCATCCATCTCCTTTTGGTAGTAAGCCTATCTCAGCGTCTTGGTTACTGTGTTTGCAGCAGCAGTATAGTCCAGTTGTTTGTATAAGAGGACAGTAGGAGGGAAGGGGGATGAGTAGCTTTCATTGGCTTGAGTGTGCAGACACTCAGTTTTGTTAATTCATCATGACACAGTTAATGTAATTAGTGTTATGATTCTTATACATCAAAATTGCACACAGAAGTAAATCTTGACAAATACCGGTGTATCAGGTGAGCAGTAATTTGATATAAATGCTTCCTATTCATACGCAGCTTTGCAAATAGCTTTGAACATCCTTCACAGTTGGCTGTCTTTACTAGGTGTGTGCCAACGTCAGCTGTAGAACAGTGTGCCTTTTGTTTTCTTGTTCTTTCTCTTTCCTGTCCTGAAGTGCTGGAAGCAGATCTGTATTACAGCTCAACTTTTTTGCATTTGTGGCCCCCATCTTTATTCACTGAAACGTGTAAGTTGGTTTTTTTGTGTGTAAGTAGTCCCCACTAGAACCGTTAGGACAACTTGCGTAAGTAACGAACGTACTGAAATATTTGAGGAGTGTCAGCATGGGAGAGAATTTAAGTAACAGATTATCAAAACTGTAATGTACAAGCTGGCACTTCAAAAAGTTGCTTTTTACTTAAACTATTTAAGTTTTTGTAGTGGTTTATCAGTTCAGGTTTATTTAGGGAAAGGTGGTACTTTAGAAAAACAGGCCTAGCTTGGAACACACCTGCATCTTCAATACTATAAAACAGTTGGTGTCCTCACATTGTGGTTTATTACTCTTTATATGTTTACTGTAGCACTGGCATTGAAAACTGTGAGAAAAGTAACTATGAAGAAGAAATTACTCAAACCCAGATGAGTGAAGTTAGTTGTCCACATTTTTTGTCTTGATCATGCATGGGTTTTGTCTTGATCATATCGGGATTCAGTCCCTCAAAATGCTATGCCTGCTGGCCCCAGTCTAGCAAAATGCCAGCACATGGGCTGTCATGTTGTGGCTCACACACAGAAACAAGGCACAGCAGATGGAAGTAGTCAGATAAAACCAAGGCTGAAATCAGGAGAAAGTTTCGCAACAACCACCTGTGGTCTCTCATTCCTGAGCTTGATTGAGTGCCCATGGAAATCAAGAGGAAGTTTTTTGCTGATACAAACACACATGGTTCAACCTCTGTTTCTGTGAGTGAGGTTTCAAGAGCCGTTAATAAGCCTCCATAATGAGTTGTGGAACTGGGTAACAGATCAATGTCCAGACCCAGTCCTCAGTGTTGCAGCAGCTATTAGATGCAGGGCTGTTTCCTGACAGCCTCGTTTCAGGCTCTAAAATAAGCATATAGCAAAATAAAAGTATTTTGAATTTAGTTAATATTTTTAAAAGTTAGTTTTATTAGGGGATGTATCCTGTGTCTCTGTAGTTTGGTCTATTGTCTATGCAGTTCTGTTTGCTTAAACTTTAATACACCCAAGTCTGTATTGGAGCCTGTACTGGAGCCATGGTTATATTGGTTGCAGTTAAACAGGACCAGTGACATTAAAGACTATTTCCAGCCTTGCATCTTCCCTCCCATCTGAACATATTTTTGGGACTGAATTCAACCAGATTTATTGGTAAAGTAGCTATTGTGAGTCAGAGTATTGTTTGCCTTAGTCCTTACACATACTCAGTAGTCAATTGTGCCTTTAGCACAAAAAAAAAATATGGGAAAGTCTCTCCAGGGTGATGACCTAATACAATGTGTGAAGTTGGATGTTAGTGGAATTATGTGCAAGGTTGGGTGGTTGGTTTTGGTGGTGGTTTTTTTTTTTTTTTGTTTGGTTTGGGTTTTTTGGTTTTGGTATTCATTTGATGAAAATGCAGGAACCCTTCTGTGTTGTTATATTCAATCAGGTATAATAGGTAATTAAAGACGAAAGACTGCAATTCCTTTGGTTTATATGTTGTGAATTGCCAACTGGAGCATACCTGTGTGTGCCATAGGAGATCCATTTTACTGAGAACTCAGGCATGTTCATTAATTTGTTCCCCTTAGAAGGATTTCCGATGATATAAGAGCAGAGAAGGAAAGTTAAGAGACCTACCCATTTGGTGTGCCAGGCAGTGAGTGTTTCAATGTACTGCCCTCACTGAAAGGGATTTTAGCCCTTGATTGCATTACTGGGTGTTTAATTCTTTTTTAATATGTGACAACCCCAGATCTGTTTAGATTTTAGTGGTAGGATTGAAAGGTACCCTCTGTGCATCTAATGGGCATGTGCTCATTTAAACATGCAGGAATATCTAATGTCAGTGCTTTTCCGTTCCGCAGCTTGAACAAGGAGTGATCCAACATCCACTGACACTTACATGAGAATCCCTGTATTTATGAATGCTATGACAGTTATTTATGCCTGTAAATTACAGGCAAAAAACTTCCCAGAAAGTACAGTTTGAAGCTTAAGTGGCAGCATCTTTTGAATCAATAAAGACTTGGAACTGTGTGTGCTCTTTGTGTTCTTGTGTATTGCGGCATTTCTGTGGGATGAACTGAATCCCCTAAAGCCCTACCAGGCAATTTTTGTATGATATTTGGCAGATTGGATAATCTGATTGGAAAATGAACAAAATTTGAGCATGAACGGGTGAATGAATCTGGAGAAGGAAGTTTGTATCCCTATTTTGAGTTAAATGCTTCTGCTTCTCAGAGTCCTCACACTTAATTACTTTGCTTTTTACTTTTGGGATCAGTTTTACTTCTCCACCTTTTACTCTGACCAAGCTGACTGCCATTGGCTTTCAGCACTGACAGACTGAGGTTTTGTGCATTACATGATTCTGAAGTCCTAATGTGATTATGGTAACAGTTCTCTCCCAATCATGTCATCTGGAGCTGTACAGAAAATGTGCATCTGGGGGTCATGATAAAATGAGAGTGCTATTTTTAACACAAGCTACTTAAACTGTGAAGATGGGCATTGCTCATGGCATATATACTGCTGTGCTGTGACGAAGGGAAGAGTCTCTGCAGCATAAAAAAGGTCCAAAACCTGTCGTGCTCTTGCTGCTATGAGCCAGGATGGATTTTTGCCAAAGTCAATACTGAGCTCAGCATCAATTCTTGTCAGCAATTTGTGTTTACTTCCAAGAGATGATGAACCATGATATCAGCACCGGAGAGATTTCCTTGGAAGTAAAAATGTGTTCCTTGGAGAGGGGAATAAAGGCAAATCCTGAGGAAAAACAAATGCTGGGTCCTCTTTGTCACTGTGCTGGAGAGGGGATCTCTGCTGTAGGAATGATGTCTTCTAATACGTCTCATGACAAGGGTTTGATAAATGTGCTCTGTTGGAAATGTGATGGATGCCTTTCTGTGAGCTAGAACACTTTCTGAGCTACCTTAGGTTTTACTGCTCTTCTGGTTTTTTCTTTCATCAGAACAGCATCTGTGCCAAATAACTCAACCAGTGTAGCATTGGTTTTTCTGGTATTTTTTTGTGACATGATCATTTGTCATAACCATATCCTTTGGAGTGTTCTCCTCTCTCTTTGGAGCCTCCCTGACCCACAGTCTTTTCCCTGCTGGCTCCAAATCAACCCTGTTTTTAGGCAGGGAACAGTATTTATTTCTTGGAAACATTAGCAATCCCTTTCCTGGAGATTATTGTTTGACCATGCTCCTCTTCAGGTTGCAGATTTGTTTGTCATCTTTCAATGCAGCCTGTTTCTGAAGGGGAAGATACAGAAAGAGAAAAGGTGGTAGTAAAAAAAGCAACCCACAGTGCTTCAGGTTGAGCAATACCTTGAATTTTACACCATGTTAAGGTTTCACGTAAACTGCTTTTCCTCAAGGCACTTAGTTTTGGAGAAAGTGTTAGGTGCTCAGCTATGACAAAAGTAGATCCTTTCCAGTTTGAAATGGATTTGGTCAGTCTTTCCTAGTGGCTGATGTGATGCCATAGCCAGTGTGCCTGCTTTTCAGATAAAGGTATTTACCTGTCTGATGGTGGCATGCCTAGGCTATTCTCCAGTGTCAGGGTGATCATCAGATGTGTAATGCTTGATCTTGCTTCTGCCACCCAGCTCACACTGTCCCACCTCAGACAAGTTTATGCTTCATCCTTTCATGCCCAGAACAGAGTTAGTACAAGAGATAAGAGTAATTTTACAAGCTCACATACACTGCGAAGAAGAGACCATTCAAATGGTGTTCTAAAACTTAGGAGCAGGAGCATGTTATCAACATGAAAAGAAGTTTAAGTGTAGGGGTCATTATCTGTGCTTTTACGTGCAACCTACAAAACTGGGTCAAGAAAACTAAGAGAAAGGGTTTGGAGACATGAGGTCTTCAGGTAAGAATGTGAGTAAGAAAGAAGATGTAAGTGAAGGCAGTGATTGACATTTGGCATGGAGATGATGTTAAAGACACAGATGTACACAGAAGGACCTACAAAATAAGTCCTGCTGGAGAACCCTTCAGTCTGGTTTTCTTGCCCTTGCCCAGCTAAGCCTGACAGCCCACGCACAGCTCCTGCTGAGGTGAGCTTTTACCTTGTTTTGCTGCTTTGTGCTCTCCAGAGTGCTCTGCACAGAGGGCCCTGAAGTTGTGCTGGTCACCTTGTCAATCTACACCTTTCTAAAGCAGACCAGGTAAACATACAGAGAACAGAAATGGGAGAAACATGGAATCTTTACCATGGGAGGTGATATTATAACATCACTGGCACATCTTTGACTTGGTCCAGTTTTCCGCTAGCTTGTTGTGCTCTGTACATCTCTGGTGAAAAACCATGCTGAAAATACCACCCCTGGGGTCAGGCTAAGGGAAGAATGTAACATAGCATCCTGCCTCTGGCAAATACATGGGGAACACACTGAGCAACTCTAGAGTGATTCTTTGTCAGGAAGTCCCTCTGAGCTGCATTTACAGTGTGGATCATTAGGCTAATGGTATAATACTATGTATTGATAGGAATTAGCATGGCTCTGTGTGTTATTGGAAATTACTCCACTTAATCTAACCTAATTGGCTGGTTNGTGTCTGGTGGGTTTTTTTTTCTCCTCCTGTATTCCATTGTTGCATTTTAAATCTGTGGTATTACGAAGTGTGTTATCAACAGGGCAATTTTATTTTCTTTCTGTAATTCTCTCAGGAGCTCTCTGAAACCATGTGAATACTGTAACCATGCTGTCTTGTATTCAGTAGGGATAGAGTTAATTTTCTTCCTAGCAGCTGGTGTGCTGTGTTTTGGATTTAAGATGAGAATCATGTTGATAACACGCTGATGTTTTTAGCTGTTGCCAAGCAGTCAAGGACTTTCCAGCTTCTCATACTGCCCTGACGGTGAGAAGTTAGGGCACACCAAAGAAGCTGTGAGGTGACACAGCCAGGACAAATGACCCAGACTGGCTAAGGTTATATTCCATACCGTATGATTTCATAGGATCATCGAATCATCTTGGTTGGAAGGGACCCTTTAGATCATCAAGTCATGCTCGGGGTGGGCCAGGTGTTTGGGCAGCTCAGGAACTAGCTGAACCTTGGCTTCAGGTGGTGAGAAATTGTGCTGCACATCACTTGTTTTGCATTATTATTGTCATTATCACTATTATCATAAACTTTCTGTCCTACGGACCCTTTAGATCATCAAGTCATGCTCGGGGTGGGCCAGGTGTTTGGGCAGCTCAGGAACTAGCTGAACCTTGGCTTCAGGTGGTGAGAAATTGTGCTGCACATCACTTGTTTTGCATTATTATTGTCATTATCACTATTATCATAAACTTTCTGTCCTACTACACTGTCTTTATCTCAACCCATGAGTTTTACCTTTTTTTTTCTCATTTTTGATTCTCTCCCCCATCCCACTGTGAGTGTGGGGAGTGAGCAAATGTGGCTCTGAGGTTGTTCTAGCCGCTGGCTGAGTTAAACTGCATTTGCTTGAATTAAAGCCTATGTGATGTGCAAATATTGACTAATTACACTTAGGAATTTTACAGACATCTTACATTGTAGAACCTTTGAGATGAGGTAGTGTAAAGCCAGACCAGTACTTGGCTAGAATACTGTACATTTTTGGGTACTAATATTTTGTGTCTGTACTTTGTAGAAGCAGCAGAAAAGCATGCATAGCCATAGTGCCAGATGATCCAAAATAATTGTTTCTTTAGTGTAATATATAAAAAAAGTGTTCTTTTTCTGCATTATTTGTGATGTCTGCATTTGTATTAGAGTGGAACTTAAAGGGATGCAGCTAAACCCATTTAAAAGTGATTTCAGGATTTCAAGGAAGACCAGTTTTAAAGGGCAAATCTGAGCATTTCTGATGAATTTTACTGAAACTGATGTAAGAGCATTCTAGTTGCCTTTTTACCCAGCTAAAGGATAGACTGTTCAGAGCTCAGGAGTCAGCTCAGTAAAATCTGTTCATGAAATCTTCCTTGTCAAAAAGTTTTGAATAACTGATGCATTTTCAGAAGAAAAACCCTGTATTTCAAGTGGAACTGTAGGGAAAAGAAACAAATAAGGCGATATTCATTGTAACCAATCTGTCTTGCTGTTGTCCTGTTACCGATACTTAACCAAACCACATGAAAACAGAAAAGTGATTGAAAACATTACAAGAGGCAATTCAGAACAATTCCCGTCATAATCAGAAAATACTTACTGCATGTTCATATATATATGTGAATATAGCTTCATCTTTCCAAAATTTTCTATAAGATGCTAATTCATGCTGAATACTGTGAGTTACTAAGTCAATAGCAGGCTTCCCAGTTTGTGGAAGTGTATTTCTTCTTGCTAAAAGCCTAAGTGATTAAGCAGAGTCCTATTTTGTTGCATGACTTTTATTTCTCCTCTTTTTTGTTGTTGCTGCAGTAGTTGTTGAGTCATGTTTCTGATTAAGACTTCCCATAAAGTTGCCGTACAGGAACTCAGGTAAGTGCCACTGAGAATTTCAGTGGCCAAATTCAATTTAAAAAAGTCTTCCAGGACCTTTCCAGGATCTTGCACATTGGTGGTGGTGTGGGTGTCGTCACTTTTTTGTAAACCTAAGTACTGCTTCATAAAACTGATACTTTGAATCCACCTGGACGGTAGGTGGCCACTGGGCTAAGGAGGAATAATAAATATAAAGAGGGTTTTGTATCACAGAGGGAGAATAAACTCTGGCAATAACTACTCTGCGCTTCTGTCTTCTGCATCTTAAAGCAGACTTAGCTGGATGATAGAGGCTTGGCAGCCTGGAGGTACTGATGTCTATCTTCAGCTCTGGTATGTGTATTTACATAAACTTTGAAAAGAGCTGCAAGAGGGAGTGGCAGTGGCATTACTGTAAAGGGAATGAAAGTGGCAAAAATACTTTACAATATTCCGTGATAACTGTCTTCTGCTCCTGGCACAAAATACAGTAAACAAAGGCCAGGCCAATTGTTTGATTGTCTACTTCCTCAGCATAAGATGCTGTATCTTCTGTTTTTCTACTTTATTTCCAGTTTGTATGGTAGGAGGCCTCTGGTATTCACATCATATGTATTATGTGAAAAAGAGGGTTGGGATGTCATTCAGAGGAACCTGGATCAACTAGAGAGGTGAGCGTGTGCAAACCTCATGACATTCGTCAAGAACAAGTGGCAGGTCCTGCACTTCTGTCAGGATAGTCCTTTTTATTAATACAGGCTGGGGGATGTTGAGATAGAGCAGCTGTGTGGAAAAAGACTTGGGTGTATTGATGGGTGAAGTGCTGGACATGAGCCAACGATGTGTGCTCACAGCCCAGAAGGCCAATTGCATCCTGGGATGCATCAGAAGTGTGGCCAGTGGATCATGAGAGGTGATTCTTCTACTTTACTCTTCTCGAGTATTGTTTCCAGCTCTGCAGCCCACAAGAAGGACATGGACATCTTGGAGCAGGTCCAGAGGACAGACACAAGGATGATCAGTGGTACTGGAGCACTTCTCCTATGAAGACAGGCAGAGAGAGTTGGGCTTGTTCAACTGGAGAAGGCTCCAAGGAGATCTTATAATGGCCTTCCAGTACCTGAAGGAGCCTACAGGAAAGCTGAGGAGGCACTGTTTGTAAGGGCATGCAGCGATAGGGTGAGGGGCAATGGTTTTCAATGAGAGCAGAGTAGGTTTTGTCTAGACATTAGGAAGAAGTTCTTCACTATGAGGGTGGTGAGACACTGGAACAGGTTGCCCAGAGAGGTGGTGGAGGCCCCATCCCTGGAGGCATTCAAGGTCAGACCTAATGAAGCCCTGAGCATCCTGATCTAATTAAAAGTGTCCCTGCTTACTGCAGGGGGGTTGGACTAGATGGCATTTAAAGGTCCCTTCCAACCTACGACATTCTGTGATTCTATGATGTCTTACGTGTTATATATCTGAATTCAGGATTTGTAGTACAGTTTGAAATACAGTGTAGTTTTGGGGATGTAGCTTCATTTGCTTTAAAGGAATCAGCTGATTAATTCTGCACAAAATGGGGTTAGAAAGACAAGAGTACCAACATAACCCTATAACTTTGTGAAGAAATTTATGTACATCTTTAAAAATCCAACCCTAATTCAGTGACCTGTGATTTAGAAGAGAATCAGGAACACATTAGCTCAAGCAATTAATATTTTATGTTAGCATCAAGTAACAAGTAATTTTCCTATTGTTTGTTTGCTTTCTAGGAAACAAGATTATTAGTATGCATCTTGGCAAAATTTAAAGGAAATTTAAAGGAAAAAATAATATTTCAGAACACAGATTCTGTGTTTGTATTTCATATTTCTAAAAATCATATATATTGACCCAAACTGTGCTGAATTTATCTGCCTTGGAAGATTGATAAACTGTCCATCTTGCTGTGGCCAGTGCCATTTTTAATTTAGACCTGACTCATTTGAAGCACTGTGTGTATATTTGCACTGTTTGAAGAAGCGGCATTCTTCAGCAACTAATTCTGCATATGAACAATGTCTGTTTCTGTCTAAAAGATGAAATGATGCCATAACGCTTTATTTGGCTGCTTTGATGGGCAATTTGCATCTCTAGAAGGACAACAGCTGAAGTGCTAGGAATTTATGAAATTCAGCATACTTTGCCAACTCTCAGTCCAACTATCAGAAATAAGGGGACTTCCAAATGGAGACACTACGGAGAGGCTGCCCTTCATAATGCTTGAAGTTCAGCTGGGCCCCAGCCTCAAGCCAACCCAACGTTGGTGGAAGTGTGGTCAGAATTCTGTAAATGGCAACACTTCGAGGCACTGGACTTAATTGCTTGTTTGGCTGGCTGCATGTGCTTGGAGATCAGTGTCTAAATGCTACAGATCTGATGACTCTTCAAATTTAATTGAGATCTGATGAACCCAAACATCAGACTTACTTTGTGATACACTCTGTCGTCAGAACCTTTCCAAGACTCTGTTGTGCAGTAAACCCTTTGTTACAGAAATCTCACAGTTGTCTAAATGTTGTAGTAGTGCAGAGTTTTATATTTGTTTGGCTTTTCCTAGCTTTAATATTTCTGAGGATGCCGATTATGTTAGTATTGTTTTGTTGTATCGTTGTTGATAAGGAAAATGTCCTTAGGGTTTTTTTAATATGTGAATTGTTGAGTAAACCTAGATCTGAGGATTTCCTTTAATTATATGTTACTTATGCATAGTTTATAGGATCTGTTGATCAGATAAATCTGTGCATTATTGCGACTATTTCTGAACCTTCATGTTACTCTGTTTAAAGTGCATTTTGAAAAAGAAATCCCATGCATACATTGGAGCATTATATTAAGTTTAACATAACCTGAGAATACCAAATGCAGCTAAAGCATTGGCCTTTGTAAAGGACACCCTTTGCCAGACAGAAATGTGCATGTACACAGTAATGCCCCTGGCATCAGTAAAACTCTTATTTCTTTGTCCTGCTGTTACTGTTCTGTGTATTGAAATGAATGTCATCATTTCAGGTGGAAAGAGATTTTACAGTGTCCTGAAACACTTCAGTTGTTTAAAATGGGAATCTGGCCTATCTGTAGTAACAGTTATGGTACTGTTGTAGTAAAATGAGTTACACCTCCAGTGGGGAAATGACATAGAAGCAGCAGAGTGCTGCAATGTTGATAATGTAACCTGTGGAACTGCTTCAAGTGGGGAAAAAAAATGCAGAGAATATACACTGATTGTTGACATCGGGGATGATGAGGGTATTAAATAGCACTACATTCACAGGACACAGAAAAATCATCTAACAAGGAGGATCATTAAATCAAAGTTTAAGCTTTCCTTTAACAACAAAAAGAGGTCATAGGCTGGTGATACGTTAGATACCGTGTTAGACTGGAACTTGAAAGGCATTATTTCTGCTTGCATTTTTGCCCCTGCTGTGCTGTATTTCCGCATTACTGGCCTGCTACTCCACCTGTCTAGACTCGATCTTCCCCTTTTACTTTCTTTTTTCTGTATAATTTTTAAGTTCTAGAATACCTTTTCATGCTCTGGCAAATAGTCTACATGGCAATCAGCTTCAATTTTCCTTGGGACTGCTAAATTCTGTTAAGAAATTTTCTGTGGTATATTACTGTATGGTAACCTAGATTTGGAACATAGCTGGCACGTAACACAAAGGTTTATGTGATGTTACTTGTGGTATGACCAGAAATCAGCGCTTTTTATGTAGTAACCTGCATAGTAGTAGTGTTTTAGAGCTTGTGCTATTCCTTGCTTTTGTATCTTGTCAAGATGCTTTGCTAATTAAAACTGTATACAACCAGCGTAAATGAGCCTAAACCAACTGGAAATCAGAATATACTGTTCCTGCATTGGGGCAGGTTTTAAGAAGCAGCATAAATTTCAGGAGGGCTTTTAATAACCATTTTCTTTCTTCTGTATGAGATATACCTGTTGTCTTACATGTGAGAATCATATCCAGCGTGAACTTCTTACAATGGTGATACTTTGGGGGTACTAAACAGGGCTGGCATTATGAGAAGTGTGGCTCTCTGGAACAGAATGAGCTGTACTCTCATTTCCCCCGCAGCTCCCCTCATCACACACTGATCATGAGATATAAATGCTAAAAGTCCGAAAGCTGAAGGAATATAAAACTTCTTTTTTTATTGAAAGAGAGATGATAACCTCCTTCTCCCTGTTTACCCAACTGTTTTGACTTAGGTGGTTGGCATTCATTCTGATTTTAATTTCTCATGCAGCCTCCTAAAGCTGTAAACTTCTTCATGGAATATATTCGCCAACAACTTGATGCACACTGTGGGTTACTCCAGTGTTACGCTGTTCAGTACGACATGGAATGGTTTGCGTTGGAACTGACCTTAGCGTTCATCATGAATAGAAGTACACAGCTTAAGATAAAAGTTTTTTCTACAGTAACTATATTAAAGAAGCAGAAAGGGTAAACATGATTTTGAAGAATTCAGACATAGTATAATGAGTACGCAAAGTCTGTGTCTAACTTAGTAAAATTTAAAGATACGCAAAAAAGGGAATATCTTCATTTGTAATACGTTTCTCAGACCTGTTATAGAACATTGTTCCAGGTAAGCGTGTTAAAATGGTGTCTTTCTTTTTCAGACAGGAGCAGGTGAGTGTTCTGTATCAGAACATACACATAGCAGAACCAAGATTAATCCAGCCGTACGAACATGTCATTAAGAACTTCATCAGAGAGATTAAACTTCAAAGCACAGAGATGGAAACTTTGGCCATCGCAGTAAAAAGGTATAGAGTGTGGTGTTTCTAGTTCAGTTATGCAGTTACTTTTTTCTCTATCATGCTTTGTTGCGTTTAACTAATATGAGTTAATATCGAAATATGTCATGCATAGTATTGCCATAAACAGGATTCAGAGGTTATGTTATATGCACACATGTGTGCATAAGCACATATAGCACCTTGCAAATGGTTCCCGTTCTTATTTTGGATATAAATCCTGGACCAGTTTTTTTGCAGGCTCTAATGTTTAATATCTTAAAACATTTTGAGTCCTCTTCCTCAGCTGTAGCTTTGAGTTTTAGCATACACACCCATTATGCTTTCATTTTAGAAACAGTATTTTTGCTTCTTCAGCATCAAGGGCTGTATTTACCTATTGTAACTACTGGGCGTTTGCAACTTCACATCATTACTGCCAAAACCAAACAGATTAGCTCAGGACAGAGATCTTGTATGTGTGGGTGATGCAAGTTGTGTAGTTATCCTTTTGAAGTCTCTACATAGGGGCCCTTTATCTCTGTAATTTAATTTTCAGAATGCAGATGTGATATATTTCATACTAATCAGCTGTCAGCTGTTATTTAAAATGCAGTTTGCCTGTATCTTCAAATTAATTTGTGATTTAAGTTTCCAATCATGCCAGTTTCAAAGTCTGGGTGATGTTAGACTGTTTCCATGTCTGTCTGTCTAATTTGTTTCAGCTGAGGTAGGCAGATGTGTTTCACACAACTTTCCTCTCAAGCCAGAGGGCAATTCCTAATAAGAATATTTCCTTTTAAATTTTAGAGCTCAGGATAAAGCGGCGGTTCAGCTCAGTGAGCTGGAGGAAGAGATGGAACAACGGATACAGGCTGCAGAGCATAAAGTTAAAAAGGAAGTGAGTATTTTATATTTACAGAATTCATAATTATCAAACCCTCTTCAGTCTTGAGCAGGATTGATGGCCAGGTGTGTTTTTGATCCTGATGGGCTGACTCGAGCCACCAAAGGCAGGGCCTCGATGAAAGTGAAGTATCCATAAGATCAAAAAAATGTATTATCTTAATGCTTTTCCAAAGAACAATGGCTGCTCAGATGTAAGAAACCAAGGGAAAAAAAAGTGCTCCTCTTTTGTGAGAGTATGCTAGCCCGGAGGAATTGCTCTCTGAGACCAGGATTGAAAACAGATTGGAGAAAATGACCTTTCACTGTAAAATAATGGAATCTAGTTCTTCTGGTTGATGAATTTATGTAGAAATTAATGCTTAGATCATTTGTTCCTGATTTGTGTGTCTGCCTGGAGTGGTGATCTGTCTTTCCCCCGTGCATTTTAGAGAAGAGGGTAATTGTGATGACTGTGTGTGAGGACCTGGACCTCCTAAAGTTGATGGAAAATTCTGTTTCAGTGTGCTCAAATTTTAGCTCTTTTTTAAACTGGCTTGCAAGTCTTGATGGAAAAGTAGAAGAGCACTCTTGCCCTTCCCATTGAAAGACTGTGGCTGTGTAGTTCTAAGCAGAAAGCAGCACAGGAAAACCACCCTAGCTGTGTCATCTGCTTCATGTTGAACTGTTTCTAAATTCACATATGACAAACCTAACTTTATACTGTGTGGTAGTAACAGTTTGTGGAAGTGTTCTAATGCAGACATAAGAAATTCATTCATTAAAACATACACTGTGGGCATAATTACTGCTTTGTAGGACACATAATACACTGAATGTCTGTATGTGTGGTATGCGTTCTTTCACAAGTGTTTGCAGAATTAGAAGCCACAAACTGCAGTCTGCCAACTTGCTGGTTTTAAATAGCTCACGGTGATTGAACTGTGAAGGTAAATGGTATTCTGATAGATTTGCGTCAAATAGTATATTTTTCTGTACAAGAGGAAGCACTTCTACCAAACCTTAAAAGTCAGTTGTTTTTCTAGAATGAAAATACAATGACATAAAAAAGTTCAAGACAGGACCTCAGCAAAAAAACGTACCTTAATGTGTTTAAGTAATGATAATGTAACTCTCAGTAGAGACAAATTTTCCATTTCCAAAGAGACTAAGCATTTATGATTAGAAAACAAAGACATTTTCTCTGGAAAATTTCTGTTCTGCAAGAAGAGGTATATCACTGAAAAAAGACCTGAAGATTCTTTTTCACTACTGTGGAAAGATGACTGTGATTTGTGTATTCATTCATTTTGATAACATCCACAGCTACGTCTACTATTATGTAAGAATACATCAGCTGTGTGCTACCTACATCTGGTTTGTGATTTTCATTCTAAAAAGTCCTCAGGTTGTCACCAAGTTGCAGTTTCACCCTGCACATTTAGCTGTAGGCATGAAAGATGAGCTATGACTTGTTTCTCACAGCAATCTCTCCATTTTCACTCCTAAACGTTCCCTTTAGCTCATAGCTCCACATACTCCACCTACTAAAACGCCCTGAGAGTAAACGTAAGGTATTTACTTTGTGGGATTGTACTAAGCCATTAATCTAATGCCTGTACTCAGAGGTATTGTTTGTCAGAGTGATCTCACTCATGACACCCTGACACCTGCGTCTGCATGATAGTATCTGCTGGTTGAGCCTATCCTGTATTTTGTTTCTTCGAGGGAAGCAAATAGTTACCAAACAATACGTAGGAGTATAGAGGTGCCAAGAGTAAGAGAATCCAGCTTAAGCTGACTACTTTGATTATCATTTTAACACATGGATGCCAGCATCACCTGCAGGAAGGCACAGAATTCTGAAAAAAGCCCCATGTCTGTCATTACCTGTGAAAACTCAACCTGTCTCGCTGGCACCACGTGTCACACTGCGCATTCTGGTTTTATGTGTTGTGAAACGGTGCACTGGTGTCCCTGGGGAGTGACTGGAGTAAGTTAAGCACATCGCTCATCTACAGGATGTGGAGCATACAGTTCTCACTGGGCTCGGAGGAACTTCCTTTTAAAATCTTAAAACTCAGAACAGTGTACTTCATTTGATTTTCAGATCTGTCATCACCAAACCTTTTACTGAACATGGGCCTGTAATATTCCAACACTTGCAAGTGAAAAACTTTAAAAGAATACCAGAAATAAGTAACTGATGGTGGCACAGTAATGGCTGTTACTAACACATTGTATGCCAACCTACAGAAGACTGGTTTGGAAAAAAAAACCACCAAAGGGATGTAATGCCCTGATTTGTGCATATGCATCTGCATATGCAATACACACCTAAAGTTCTGTACAAATAAAATTTGAACACTTCTTTTCAGTTTTTATTTAACCTGTTGTGAATATTAAGCCCAGGAGGCCATGGCATGAATAACAAACACTGAATTGACTATATCTTTGCTTCCACCTTACCATTTTATTTCTATAAACATTTTGTAAGTAGACTGCAATTACAGAATCAGTATCTGCAGATCCTAAGGTTGACGTAATAGACAAAATTATACACCATAGTCTTAGGGGAAAGTGTGTGGTTTCCAAACTGATGAATGCATTTTTTAAAGAAACCTTTGAAAACTGTCTCAGCATTTAATGATACATAAATTACTGCAGGAGAAGCGAAAAGCTGAAGAAGCACTAAATGAGTTGAAGCGTCAGTATGATACTGAAGTTGGGGATCTTCAAGTGACAATAAAAAAACTTAAAAAGGTAAGCGAATTGAAGTCATGGCAAGAGTTTTTAAAGTGTTTTAAGAGATGCTGACCTTATAAAGTGCCTTCACCAAGATGGAAATTGTAACTGGTTTTTTTTTTTTAGGTTGTGCTGTTGCTCTGTGCTTTTGTATTCATTCTGTGTAATTTACTGAAATACTCAGGAAAGGGATGAACTGCTAGTGAGATTCTGTTGCCGGATAATTTTCTAGGTCCATCAAGTTGTTAAAATTGCAGTTACCTAGTCTTGTATTCGATGCATTAGAAATAGTCCAATATATTGCCTGTAAGTATTAGATTTATCAGAGATTTAGATGAAATTGGCAACCCAAATACAGTAATTTACTGTATTACAGGAATATAGTGCCTTTTAGCACCTACTGCACTTCTCACCAGTGTTAATGGTAGAGGTGGATTTAAGCTGTAATTTTAAACTGAAATTTCTTGTGGAACTAGTTATTTCTAGTCTGAACCTAACTCCAACCTGATCTTTTCAGTTGATACCTAAGCGTAAGATGAACTGAAATCAGAGATAAGAGTATTGGTTTGGTTACTTTGTAGGTTTGGTCTAATTTTGTTGTTGGTTTTCACTGTAAGTTTTATCGGAATAACAGCAACCAGTGAGGATGAAATTTTATTCCTTCATATTGAATTGCACTTAAAAGACCATTGATAGAAATTAAAATTATTCAAAGAAACATGAGATATTGTAGAAGCACTACACAGAAGAGGAAGTTTTGGGTTGTTTTTAATGTTAGAGGGGATACACCTGTTTATATCTTCTTAATAGCTCGTTTCTACGTCACTAGTTATGCATATTCAACACCTACAGAGTACAAAATGCTTATTAAACATTTTTTAAAGTACTGCTTTGAAAAATCATACAGAAAACCAGAAGATTTTGGAGTAAAGCTGCCTACTCATACAGTTGGGAAAACTGAGTTTTAAAAACTTCCATAGCAGTAACATGTTTTATGGTTTTCATTACATTTTATGTACTTTGAATGAGAACAATAAATAGCATAGATTAATTGTGCATTTTTTTAATCTTTATAGCTGGAGGAACAATCAAAAAATGTAAATCACAGGGAGGATGTGGTTGAACTGAAAAAAAGAATACATGATATGTTGCTGGTAAGAAATTATACTCATTTAACATAATAATTTAGCCTCAGTTTTATACTTGTTGCAATGCTGATTGTTGATGTTTTCTTGTATACTTGGTGCTGGTAATTAAATTTTTGATAAGTGTATGAGGATCTTTATCTTGGGGAAGAAACTGTATAAATGAATACATCTTCTATATACGGCATTTAGAAATGGTTTCAGATTATATAGTCACTTTTCAGGTAANCTAATATCTTCCTTTTTTTTTTTTAAGGAAAACCAGAAACTTAAGAAAGATCTTTTAGAAGCACAGACAAGTATAGCTTTTCTTCAGAGTGAATTAGATAGCTTGAAAAGCGAGTATGCAGATCAGACTTTGAATACTGAGAGGTAAGATACTTCTACATGATAATATTTTCACTGGGGAAAATACCTGTTACCTGATATAGTTATTGTGTATGCAGTTGGTAACTGTTACTTTCTAAATTTGCCATAAATGGCAGATGTACACTTGAGACCCTGCAAAGTGTGTTGTGACTCCTGCTGGCTTCTCATGTCAGGTTTCTGAAAGAGCAAGTTCTGGATATGATGCAAAGTCTCACAAACTTGCAAGAAAGCCCATTGATTTTTTCCAGAGACTTCAGTTAAAAGTTACAGTATCAGGTGTTATTTTCGTCCCTGACTTTCACTGAGATGAATATCTCAGTAGCAGGGAGAATATTTTTTGAAGCATCCCACATGAGTCTCCACCGGTTTTTGTCTAAAGTGAATGCAAGCTTTTTCTAGATACTCATTTAAAGGAGTGTAAATGACAATTTCATTATGTTGCTATGTTCGAATAACACAAAAGATATTTCAAGGAGGCAGTCCATACGGTTGGTTGGTTGATCTTGATATATAAAGCAAAGATCATTGAAGTTGCAAAGTGATGTTACTTTGCATAAGACTGCTTTTTATATATTTCACAGAAATGTAAATACATACACAAAACTGTATTTTGAAATGATACCTTTTTCTACTATAAATAACCCTTTATAAATGATTTTTTTTTCAGAGACCTAGAAATGATCCGAGAGTATACTGAAGACAGAGACAATTTGGAAAGACAAATTGAAATACTCCAGTAAGTTCTTAGTGATTCAGGTTTTTATTAATAAGCTTTGTCCCAGCATATTCTGAGGTAAATATTTTTGTATGCGAAAGTCTGGGATGAAATTTGGGAAAAAGTAGCAAGTAAAAATAGTGAAATAGCCACAATACTTGTAGAAAGTACTGTGCTAATCTTTATTATTGCATTCTAAGTTTGTGTTCCTGTGTACTTGAGTCAGATACTCTTTTGACAACTGTTACTGTGGTTCCATCTAGGTTTTGTGTCTCTCACTGATTTTTTTGTTGGATCTGCTCCTTTTCCAAAAGTAAAAGAGACATACCAGATCCCATGTCTTCAAAATTTCGTCATCAGTCATCTCAGCGATACATAAAGGGGAGTCACTTTGTATTTCAGAAGTGGCTGTTCCAGTTTACTACCTTGTAGATGTTCTTTTTGTGGTTATTCCTGCAGTGACTGTTTTCCTCTCAGCTGACCACAGACTGTGCCACAGAAGTGAAACAGGGTTTCCTAGACTGCAACTGGAGGCTAAACCCCACTGTGCATTTTTCATGTATAATCATCTGAGTATATAACATTTCTAGTATCACGTCACTCTTCACTTTCCACTTTTCACTCTTCACTTTTTCTTTTTTAAGAAATGTTTTCTTTACTCCTGAAAGTTTAACTATGTCTCCTTGTTAGATCTGCTAATAGAAAGCTACATGACAGCAATGATGGTTTAAGGACTGCACTTGAAAACAGTTTCAGCAAGTACAACAGGTCATTGGTATGTATTTTCGATTTTGTTACGGTGTACTAGAAGGTTTAACACACCAGACACAAACTTCTTTGTACTTCATTGGGTAGTTGGAAAATTGAGTTTTATTCAGTGGTGAGATTAGTAAATCAGCAGTTTCCTTTGCATTGGAAGGGACATGTTTCTGTTATCTATAGGGGGTGCCTTACCACTGAAAACACTTTTTCAGAGAACTGATTGCTTTTTGGTAGCAAGGTCTTAACCTAACTTGAACTTGCGTCAAGGCAAGTCACTGGGAAAACAAATAACAGGGACTGCTGTGGTGAACTGCTGAGGGACCTCAGTCAGACCCTTTTCAACTGTCACAACTGTATGAAGATCTGTAGTAACAGATGTAACCTGGCATCTTCCAAATCAGAGAAGAAAAGGCTAAAAAGTAGCAAGAAAATCTACACTGCCATTTTGCAATATTGGGAAGCCTGTTAAACCCCAAAACTAATGGTCAGGAAAGCTTTTACATCATTAGAAAAGCAATTGACTGTTTTAGGAGGATGAGGCCAGAATAATGGGCCCACAAAGACAATATGGGCAAGAAGGAGGAAAATAGGGCTTGTTGCCTGTTTCCAGCTTGCCATACCAATGAACACGAGTGCCTTTTGCTGATGCTGGTAACCAAGGATTCACTGCAGGTGCAACGAGAGATACTGTTTTCTTCTACCGTGCCCTGAAACATGGACCAGGGAGGCAGATTATATATAAGCCTGTTCGCAGTGAATAGATCTGTAGAGGGACAGCAGAACATGCAAAATACTCTGTCACATGGTATCCATTGAGATCTCTCGTTCGCTCCACTATCTCACTTATGAACCAGGCGGTATCTTACTGAAACTGTATAAGCCAGTGATGTTTCCTTTTCACTCATGGAAAGTAGTCAACATGCCTTTTTTCTAAATACTACTTTTCAAAGTTAAGCATTTCAGACTCTTCAGGTATAGTCAGTGAAATCATCCTCTTGGAATTCCCATTGCCTTTTGTGGTTGCTCGTTTTTAGCAAGCTCAGTATTAAAGCAACGTTGGACCCTAAATACGATATATGTAATGGACCTTATGACATCCAGTCCTATATAAAACATTAGTCTTAATTAAAAATAAGTAGTTGAATATATATGAAAATAGACAGAAGTAATTTCGATGATGTACATTTTTCTTCATGACAATTCTTGACACTTACACTGTGTTCATCATACTTAATGCACTTGTTATGTATCTGTCACAGAGGTTAGCAAACACCTCACCAGGAAGTACCATTTCTAGAAGCAGTCCTAAATTTAATGGTGGACAGTCTCCTCTAAACCCACGATATGACAGGTAAGCCTGGTTTGCTTTTATTAAGTTTAAAAAGACGAGGGCATCACACATGTCTTAGGAGAATGAATATTGTCAAATAACAGATAGATTGGTTCTGTCTGATTCAGAAAGAATGTGTGACCAAAGCCTATGATCCAAAAGTATACTGCAGTCAATAGGAACCTTGTCAGTGACGTCAGGAAGTTAAGGGAAACTCTCCTCAATGTAGATCATGAACTTACAGGGAGTTCAGACAGCTCTTGTTTGATCTTGGACTGCTTTGATTCTAGTTTGATTCAAGATCTCCCTTCCTTGTCTCTGTAAAACTGTAAAAATCCACTGAGGACATTCATTAGGTAGGTTAGTCAGTACTTAGGAAAGAAAACATTTTTGGTCATATCTTTAGCCTGTGTGTCTTGTTTCTTGCATATAATAACTGTTACAAAGGTATGTAGGCCTAATTCTTCAAAAGAATAAACATTTTCATCTCACACTGACATGCAAGAACAGTGAATGCAGTTCGATATTAACGAGGTAAGAGCCAAAGAGAACAGCGAGTTATTTAAATGCAAATATCAAACAGTGAGAGCTAGTTTGGTTTTGTACTGACTGGATGCAGAGTATTGATCAGAGTTCCCTTAGATCATTGCAGACACTCAGTGCCTGCAGTCACTGGGCATTAGATCCAACCCACGTGCTGTAGGTCATGTCACTTCTTCACATTTCTTCTTTCTCTTTTAAACAGCTGGAGCTGCCAGCAAAAATGTGTGTCCTTACTCTGTTAATAGATTGGTTTGTCTTATTCTTCTTTCAGTGGTAGTTCAAACTCCAGAGACATCTCTGTTAGAGTTCTCAGTAGTCTGTGTTTTACATTTTGCCAGAGACTTTGGCTTCTGCTTCACACCTTTAATATCCCCATTCATTCAATAGCATTACTTCTATTCTGCTGTCTCCATGTGAGACAAACTGATTCTTTCTGCTGACTGCAGATAAAGCCAGTTCCCCTGTATTGGACCCTTTGCAAATATTGAGAGGCATCCATTACTAAGTTGCATATTACATTGAGTAATGTTCTGAAGGGATAACTGAAACCTCTCTGGACGCTTAGTGATGTCATCCTTCTTTGTGAATATTTATTAGTACCTGCCACATAGTGCAATCCCTGCTTTCCCACAAAAGTGAGAAATGTGAGCTGCTTTAGAAGGAAGTTCATGGGTAGGAATAAAACTTACTCTTAACAGGCATGGCTTAGTAGTGTTTAAAGACAGAAAGAGATACAAATATTCCAAAACCTCTTCATTTTCCATACTTTGCCTGTTTCCTGACATCAGATCAGTGTTCAGAGATACTGATTTGCATTCTAACATTTTTTAAGCAATTTACATTGGTAAGTATACTTGTTCTTTTTTTTAGCCATATCATACATCTCAGCCAAACTTGCTTTAAGCACCCATGAAATTCTCTGTACTGAATTCATGTTTCAGTGAGGTTGAAAATTGACTAATGAAGACCTTTATTTCAGGGAATACTTGACAAGCTGAACTTTGTTACAACCTGCACCCTTCCTCTGTGTTTGGTATAGGCTGGTAGGCCCATGGACTGCATGTAATTTTCCACAGCAAAGATTTTGCTCATTCATGTGATTATATAGGCTGAAAGGATGTAAATTAGACAGTTCTGGATGTTGTTGCAGGGACCATGATGCCTCTGTCATCCCTGTTTGGCCACTGGCAGGAAGGAATTATATGTAACTCAGTACGAGTTTCATGATTTGATGACTCTCCACTGTGCTCTTCTGTGGTGTGCCATTGCTCTGGGAGTTCCCAGTGGCAGCAAACTATGAGAACTGGTGCCGGCTTTGTTCTAGCAGTTCAGTGCTTCCCATCCATTCCCAGTAGGACAGAGTCAAACTGGTTGTCTCTTCACTGCTGTGACTTGGAGACATTTTCTGCCTCACTTTAATTTGTGCCCATTCCAGTCTGGCTGCAGGAGCAGCATGATAATTGTATCCATAGTAAACTTTTAAAAAATTATTATTTTAAGATTTCCTAATCTTTCTTTTCTTTGATTACATAAATAAAAGTGGATTTTTTTTTCTGCAAGCCATATGGACATTGCTGCATGAATTCAAGTATTATTATATAATACAGCATCCAGAATAACAAAAAAAACACCCCCCCCCACTTCCCCCAAAAAAAGGAAGACCTCTGAAGGAAGGATGAGGGTAAAGAAAGAACTTCTGTATAAAATCTTAAGTTTATGTAGCCTCCCAAGCAGTAACAAAACATGTTTCAGTGACTTCTTCCATCATCACAGCCTCCTGAACTCCGTTACCCTTTTCTATACTTAGAGCTGTTACTTATTGGCCTGTGTGCCTTGTGAGCAAATGTATTCATTTAAATAAGACACAGTATTTCAAGGCCAAAATTAGCTAAACCATCAGCTATCATTTTCTGTCTTTGATGTCTTCATAGTATGTAATTTTAAGCAGTTATTTTTTCTGTGTGTGAATAAATAGGCGTTTTTACTGAGACTCTGGAAGTCATCAATAGATGACATAATTCAATCTGAGCATGATAAGAGATGTGATTGAAAAAGAAATTATTTAGAAAGGCAAAACAGGCGTTGACATGTGTCTTAAATGGACGATTCCAGAATGACTCAGATTGTGTTGGGAAAAACAATTGTTTAATAATTATTTTTTTCCTCGCCTCAATATTTTCTTACTAGATCATCTCATTCTTCTTGTGTGGATGAAGATTATGATTCTTTAGCCCTTTGTGATCCTATGCAAAGGATAAACTGTGAAGTTGACAGCTTACCTGAGAGCTGTTTTGACAGTGGTTTGTCTACCCTGAGAGATTCGAATGATTATGATTCAGAAGTGGAATACAGGAATCAAAGGATTTTCCAAAGGTCACAGTGTATGCAAGAAAGCTTTGGTGGCGATGCTTCTGATACAGATGTAAGTGCCAGACGTAGTCCTTCTCTGAGGAAGACCTTTGGTTGGAGACAAAATTAGTTTTGAAAATGGAATAGGTATTTATACTATGTATTTGGATTGTATACCCAATCTAAAGAAGATTAGAGGAAATTTTTTTGAGAATGCAGAAATAGCTACTGGTCTTTAAAAGAAAATGTTTGTTTTCACATTTTTTATAAGATTTTTGAGGTAATAGCTTCATTTTTGAAGAACACAGGAAATTTAGAAGGCTGTTAGCGTGCAGACAGGAGCCCATTAGAGGTTGTGTTTTTTAATCATTAAAGAAGTGTAAAACAAGTTTCCATTCACACTCTTATTGTGCTGTGGCAGTGAATGAAAAAAAAATCACATATATGAGAAGAAGCATACTGTTAGTGCATACACTGACTTACACAGCAAGTGTCAGAGAAATGTGAGTGGCTGTTAACTGTGTCCATTTTACTGTTAGTAAAATAGAGAGCTTTACTGATGACT
>VZTU01024636.1:19105-48788 GCA_013400835.1 Zapornia atra | reverse complement strand
GGTTTTTCAAGAGACATGTCTTGAGTAGGAAACATTTACAAATAAACCAATGCTTTAAAAAAAAAGTTCAGGTCTTGGCACAATGATTTTTATTTATCTCTTCTTGGACCTAAATCTTATGGAAAACAATCATGAGGATGATATTTCAAATTATTATTTGGAATTATTAAGGGATTCAAATAAGAACAGTCTCCCAGTGCCATTGATAAAATAGATACAGGATCAGTAATTACAAGCTAACAGAATGACCTCTAGAGCTGGCTGCCTGGATAAAAATAATATGAAAGGTGAAGAAAATGGAATCTGCTCAACCACCTGACACCACTGTGCAGTGAAATACCTAAGCCCAGAGTTACAAGGGAAACTCAAAGCCCTGTAGGTAGTTTCTTCATAGTTTCCTGCAGGGATAGGCATGCAGAGAGTGAGGAGTCGCTCTGAAAGTTAACAGCAGACAGGTCACTCTATGGTCTTGTAAACTAGTAGTGTTATGTTTATAAGTTAATGGAAAGTCTGTATATGGTAGCTCACAGCGAAGTGTAAGATACATGAAAACTGTAGGTGTAAGTGGAGCCTTTGTTATATTAAAATCACTTAGAATCATAGAATTATTAAGGTTGGAAAAGACTTCTATGATTATCAAGTCCAACTGTCAACCAACGCTACCATGCCCACTAAAACCATATGGCTAGAGGTTGTACAGAGTTCATTTGAGGAAGGTGCTCGTGATGACCCAAAAGAGCCCTTGAGACCACCCACCCTACATAACACCTGTGTAGAAGACTAAGATTATTCTGGAACAAGAACCATATAAATCCTAAACAGACATGACTAGCATGATCAGAGATGGAGACTAGACCATAAAAGACACAGACTCAAGGAGCCATGCGTGCACTCATCACCAGAGGATTGCCAAGCTATTGTCATTGCAGGATCTTGGAGTGGCAATCTCTTTCCCCTCTTTCCTTTTCTTCCTGTAGAAGTTTAAAGACACCATACCACCTACCATTTTACCTTTCAAATTCTGATTGCTTCATACATTAATAAAAGTTTAACTGATCATTTGGCGTCTTACCCTTAATTTAGCCCTAGGGAATCAGGAATTGCTATGGCTCCCTGGGCTATCTAGGTTGGTCATGACAGGGNTTGGAAGAATTGGTTTAGAGATCATCCTTGGCTATGTGAGCAGAGTGAGAGAGCATTAATTCCTCATGAAGAAAAATGGGAGATGTTTATAGGTGGCTGAAGAATGGGCTGAGCTTCTAATTTTATACTCCAGATCAGAATGTGTGACCATAAATTTATCATTTGAAGAATTTTCATATGTATTAATCAAAATGAAAAGTGAAAAATTCTATTGGCTTATGCTTATACTGGGAAGGAAACCCTCTAAAGGCACTTGTGCAATTTGTGCTCTTTTGTTTGACTACAGCTTGTCCGTAGACTGAAGCTAAGTGATAGAAGACAAATCCAGTTTCTACACTGCACTATGAAACTCAGTAACTTTCTTTAGGATGGTGAGTTAATCAATAAGGTTATTGCTGAATAGTTTTAACAGCTCTTTTGAAGACATGCCTGATAGTGAGAAAACTGTACACCATAGCAAAAACAAGCCTTAGATGATTTAATGTCAAGGACAGTATCCCACATATTTCTGAAGGTGTCAGCAAGTAACTGCCTGCAGGTTTCCAAAAGGTTGCTTTATTCTGTACGGAGCAGTAAAGTGGCTGTTAACTGACTGCAATGGTTCACTATGTTGTTCGTCAAAATGGATTATGCAGGGGAGTGACATCTTTAGTGCAGTCGATGAGGTTTGTGAAAACATTACCTTGAAGAAGCTGTTTTTCAGTGATTATTAGTGGTAGACTGAAAGTGGTTTGTGATTTGTTTTTGTTCAGGGAGTGAAGCATCTAGTGTCCATCCACTGACTCTTTGCTAAGAGGCACTTTGTCTTAAAGATAGTAACAAGAATTTGGAAATCGTTGCCAAAACTGTAAATTGAACTGTGGTCTGAGTGCAGAGCTGCTGCCAGATCCAGGCACTACTTGATGAAGGTCAGTCACAGTACTTAACTCTGCTATTATACAGTATCATATGGTTTAGCAGGAACCGGAATATGATGGGTGTGTAACATGGCTTGATAAGACCTTTCTTTACAATAAAAGTTGGAAATCATTATTAACCGAAGAAACGGTAGATTCTTGTGGTCCCTGTTGTACTATGAAGATATCATAATGTGTAAAGTTGTCAAAAGTGTGAACTTTAGGAAAATATCCAGGGAAATATTTCAATATCATGAATGACAGTCTTTAGAGCCTTGAGAGCTGATGATTAAACAGTCTAGCTTTGAGTTCTGTGTTGCTCGATTTTTATCAGAAAGTGCTGGGAATAGTAAAGCCTGTCTGAACAAGAATTCTTATTTACAAGCTTATATATTCTTTGACTTCCCTCCAAAGACTTAGCATTTCTTGTAACATTTCTGTTTTGCTCGAACTGAAGGAATTAATTTTTGAGAGTGTAAAATTTCTGAAAGGCAGAAAGCAATTTCCTATCCTAGATGTGCAGCTCAGTACAAATCAGTATAAAAGATTGAAATGCAAAGCTTTCAGTTAAAGAAAATAATCGTTGGCTTCCCGTTTCTGTGTTGTGAGGTGTTTTATCATTGTCAGGCTGCACTTCTTGGATTACCCTTGCTAAGGATGGTGGCTTCTCAATGTTCTATATGTATATATTTACTCCAGTGATTTCTCCTAACCACAGAAAAAGTTCTTGCTTAGAAAGTTTGTGTACATAGCATCAAAAGGTTGTTTGTTTTGTTTGGACCAGATTCAAAAACTGGTTTCCAAATTGCTGTTATGTTTTGCACTACATACGACCCAGTGTTTTAACTTGAATTCAGATTAGTGTCATCACTATTGTCAAAATGGAAAAGATTTTCAGAGGATTATGTTGGAGTAGTGAAAAACAATACTTAAGAATAGTTTGCTATAACAGCATGTAGCCGGGGACATATTTCTTACATACGACATGCAACTATTTAAGAAACATGCTCCAAAAGTTTACTAACTTGTTCATGATTTAATATAGGTATTGTCAGAAGTGGTAATTACATTATGAACAGATTATAGAGAGACTGTGGTGTCTGGGAGATTTTGTTTCTCCCCCCTGTTATGCAGTTTTTTGTATCATAGATTTTCTGAAGAAGAGATTCTGTACTTAACCTGGAAGCTTGCCACTGATAAAGAGGGAGATGCACTGTGATTTGGCAACTACCATTTTTTTCTGATCCACTTTTTATGCTTTGTATAAATAATTGAACAGCTGGTAAATAAACATGCCTATCCTTTCTAGTGTGCTGTACAATGTGATGTATTTTTACCACTTTTGACTGTTGCTGGTAAATCAAATTGTATCCCGAGCTACCTGAAATAATGGGCATTGCTATATTGAGTCTAGTGATGGAGCACTAGAGATGGAGTGAGAAAATTTGACTTCTCATGTCAGCTCTGTCGCTAAGTTACTAGGGACAAGTAATGTTACCTCTTCATTTTTTCTCCAGCCTAAGTCTATCTTGGCACAACATCTGTATCTTACTATGGTCCTAAATTTTGGAATGCATTTTGATATACATAATAAGGTAGGGCATATTCTAGATATAAAAGGGCTAATGAAATTATTTTATTTAAAATATCCCCACCTTGTTACACCCATCATAGGTGCAAGGACTGGCGTTTGAAGTTGAGACTGTTTAATTTTGGGTTTTTTTGTATTTTTAAAAATTTAACTTTTAAAAAAAATTCATAGTGTCTGTCCTCTGTGTCCTCTGAGGCTCATTCCCCTTCCCCAACTAAACATTTTGAGCTCCTCACAGCTTGTTTTTAGGAGTCCTTCCTCTTCCAAATGAACCAGAATGAGCCTGCTCAGCTGGAGGGGTGTGGTGTAGTCCAAGTGAGCTAACGTGGCCATCTGCACCTTCCCTGGTGAGAAGCTGCAGCTCCAGTATTTCTGGCACAGCGTATGTCAGGCATGGGGGGTTCAGCCTACCCACCTCACCGCCTATGCAGGGCCTAGAGCCGAGTGCTATGAGCGAGTCCCTCTTTAGTCTCCTCCTGCACAGGTGTGTCTTTTCACTAAAGCAAACTTTAGTTTTATTTATTAATCAGTAATTTATTTTAGTATATGATCTTTTGATTATTAGAATATATGAGATGGCAGAATTTTAAGATTATCTTCCTCATAACTACCTGCAGAGGCACAGATTTCTTTAGAGTTAGTGCTCAGCACCATTGCATTGTTACCATGTGGCACCAGAGTAGTACAGTACCACACTAGATTAAGTAGAAGAAGACAGTTCAAAAGGATCTAGTTTCTCAGCTTCTTATATTTTTCCATCTAAAACTGTCAGTTGTTACCAAGTCAGATATTTGAAGAATTGTTTGCACAGGGTGATAGTACTAAACAAAACCATGAGTGCATTTTACAGCTAAAATGATGACAGAATATTGTAAGAACATTAAAGTAGTTCTAAAAATAATTCGTATTGCAGTCTGTACTGTGAAGACAGATCATTCCTTAAGTATTTTGGAGGAAATTAAATATAAGTGGTCTTTATAGCCATTAAATATAATATCTGAAAGTGTCAATGTTATAGTTCTGTTTTTTCAGCTAACATCTTTGTGTCTGGAAAAAACAGTTCTAATTTAATTGTTTCAGGAAAGAATATATGTAGAATTCAGCTCTTACTTCCTTAGGAAACTCATTAATTACCTGGGTAATGCAATTTAATTTACTATTTGATTAGCACAAATGTAAGGAATATACAAAGAAGGGAAAGAATTTTGTAATTATTGTTATCCCAGTAAAGTACATGATGTCAAACTGCATTCAGGAGACAGGCTATTGTCCTATGCACCGTGCCCTTGAAAATAAATGCCAGATATATCTGAAACATACGAGCAAATCTGAAAGCTAATATGGACCTAATCCAAAGGCTACTGAAGTAAATGGAATGGTTCCCACTGACTCTGATGAGCTTTGGCTAAGGGCCAGAGAAAGTAGCATTAAAGTCACCGAAGAGCAAAGCTGCTGAAATGCAGTTGGGGATTTTTCTCATTGTTTGCTAAGCTATATGGGAGAGACATCGGCTGTCCGGATTCTCGCAAAAGAAAGTATATATTTGGGAATGTCCATCTATTGCTGTTCAGATTATTTATGCATGCAGAGACATGACCATCTGTGATGCAGTTAGGTAGGATATAGCTGTGCAGCTCTAGAGGAATCCATGGATCCTAAGCTATATTTTGCTATAGCAAACAGGTATGTCACAGTGAAAGAACCACAGTTATTGGCAAATATTCGTGAATGAGCCCAGACCGCAATTCTTCCTCCCCGCTGCGCGCAAACCCCCAGGTTGATGTTACTAGAGTATTAGAGGCCATTTATCAGTGCCATAAGTCATGTCTGCCATTGTGCTACAGATTTGATATGTTCAAATTTTAGTTTTCTTTCCCTGTGTTATTTCTCTGTCTTGTGTCAATGAATGTGTCCCGTGACAATGATAATACCTGCAGGTGCTTGCCATTAGTATGGGACAAACACGCACATCCTGCTGAGGGAAACTACCTAGTTGGTGCCTACTCAGCTCTATTTTGTGAATCAGGTGGAAAGGCCTCCAATTTCATTGCTAGTTACACTTCTTACCTGACTAACTGGTCAGTTTTGTTGGCTATATTTTAGTGATAACCTATTTTGAAAATACTAGTTATTGGGCAATAGTTGAAGTGGTAGTTACTTTCTTGTGACTTCTGAGCTGAAGACCTTTACTACTCATTCAGAACTGGGACTCCTAAAGAATGGCTGTATAAAATAAACCCCATGAAGAAATATTTTCACTGGAAGTGTTAAGTTTTAGTGAGCAATGAAACACTATGCTAAACACATACTCTTTCTTTACCCTGAAGTGTAAAATATGCTAAACAGAAGTATATGAAGAAGCCCTTATTGAAGTTAAACACAGACAAAATAAGTATAATTCAGTTTCTGGATTTTCTTTCTTAGATTTTTGAAAAATCCTCACTTATGGCCAGCTATCATAAGACATATTGGAGTGCAAATGTATTTATTTCAGAACAGGTTGCTTATAAAGCATCCTTGTACTATGCATAGGGAAAAAGAATTATTTCTTCAGCCACTGTGGAAAAAGATATAATATAACCATGCTAGAAATAAATAACAATTATTTAGTTATAGCCCTTTAGAATTACACATTTTAAACTGCAGGGAGACTTTTATATTGGTTTGGGATCATCTGTTTGTGGTTTTTTTTCCTAGAGGGGTGAATTCTTCTCACTGCGTGAAATAAAGGGCCTTTTTCCTGTATTTTCTCAGTTGAGTTAAAAAGTGGATTTTCTTACTTTAATGCAGCTGCTTTCAAATCTATGGGTTATCCATAGATATGACTTTTTCCTGGGGCCTATGGTGCTACATTGCTAAGTTCCTTTCAGTAAGAAAAGAAAAAGTTTAGGACATAATTCCCAAATTCTGCCAACAAAGCAATCTCCAGCCTCTTTGTGTGCTGCAAATCTGAATCCCGTGCCAAGTTCAGAAGCTTGTGTGGAATATCATTATCTGATAAATAAATTTTTTTTCCCAAGGTTTACTGGGTGCTTTGAAATAAGAAATAACCCACATCATTTATGAAACTCTTGCTATACTTCATAAGCAAGGCACACATCAAATAAAGGTAGGGTTTTTGTGTGTGTGTATTAAGACTGATATACTGAAAAATCTCAAAAAAGTCATCAGCGAGCAGAGTGCTTTCCACATGGGCTTTGAGAAATGAGTAATCAGGCTTGGTCCTAATCAAGAATGTTGCTTCTGTTGGCTCAGGGACTAGGAAGTCTCTATGCTACCTGCAAATATTATAAACAAGAATGTATAAGCAATGGTGAGAACTGAGGGAAACGGATGATTGGCTAAGCTAGACTGCAGCAGAGCCAAACAAAAATCTCTTAAACTCGTGCAAGAAAGGGCTATCTGTACAAAAGGAGAGTACATTGAGTAAAAGAAGGGTCAAGGCATGATTTTTCTCTGTGTGAAAAATATTGGGGAAACTGGTATTGGAGTTGTGACTGTAAGCTTATGAGTGGTTCTGCTAAAAAGATGCTGGGGAAGTTGAGAAGGTACAGAGAACCACAGAATAGCAAGAGATGGTGATACTTAGGGACCTAGAAGACTTACATAGTGGAATAAAAACACAACCAACCACAATTCTGTTACAGAAAGCGTATTTAGTACATTTGAAAAAAAGTAATAATTCTCCAGTTTTTCAGTGTCTCCAAAACAACTGGTGGCTTTTTTGAAAGAAGTCATTCAGATAAACAATTTTGGGTGTGGGTTTTTTTTTCTGGCTGTATTTGGTTTGAAATTCAATAGCCTATAATTTACAGGAAGCTAGTGTAGATAGTCTAAAGACACCTGAAGGTACCTCTGATCTTAATCTTGAAGGTTACTGAGGAAATGGAAGTTACCAAGTAACACGCTCTCAGCTCATTAAGAAATTAGAGAAAGGACATTAGAAAGGCAGACATGTTGAGACTTTGTGGAAATGACCTGTGCCACTCAACTGTTGCAGGTTTTTCTTAGGATCAGGTTGTCCTTGTTTTCTGCAGTTTGTACTGAATTCCTCTTTTTATCCCAAGTACCACTACAGTCAGGAAACCACTTGCTGCTTTTTTGAAGTCGAGGTTCTGAAGAACGTGACAACTTCCAAAGGAAAAGGGCAGTTCATTGAATTCCATGCCATCCATTTCTATTATACTTGAATGTAGTAAGTGTTGCAAGTTACCTTGTCAAAGCTTATTTGTCTACTGTTCTTGCAGAACATTAGTAATAAGAGCACATACTACTACAGGAATGTATATTAAGAAAGCTGGCATTAACAGTGAGCTAGTTCAGTAATCAATGGCCAGTGCCTGGCCAAGTCACTCTTCATCAGTGGCTACACAGGGATCATGACATTGATTTTTAAATATGCGTAAAACTTGAGTTTTACAGTAGTGTTTCCCCTCAAGCTTACACTTGCCTAAATATATATATTCTTACAGTTTTCTGTTTTTAATAATTTCTTATATTCAATTGGCCAGTTTTTCAGTACTATCACTTATTTTAGATTATATGGAGTTAGTGGAAAATTCAGGTAGCAAAAGAGAATTGCAACCTTTTGCCTGTGTACATATCAACCAGTTCTCTATTTGCAATTAAAATCTTTGCTGTGCTCTAGGGTAGCCACTGGTGACAGTTGAACAACCATGAAGAATAATATGCTGATAAAACTTTGTGTGCCCTTGGTTTTGCTGCATACTTTTATTATCACACTTTTATGCAGATTTGTGCTCAAGATACAAAGTTTACTCTCATGTGTATCTTATTTATGAAAAATATACATTGTTGATCCGATTTTGTATTTTACTGTTACATAGCATTAAGCATTACATTAAGCAACATAGTATGCAAGCATAGTATTTAATCAACAACTGAGGTGTGTACACTAGTAAATCCCTTTCCGCTGCAATGCTAATTTTTTTTAAACCTATTGCTTTTTAAAATTCTATTTTAATACTACATATTCTTCTAGTGTATCTGTTGGGTTGGGGAGATCAGACTATCACACTTAGAAACAGTTAATGTAATTTAAAAGCATGTATTTCTGCTACCCTAAGCTTGAATAAAGCCATCTGAAATACTACTAAACACTTTGTCACTTACTTATAGTTGTATGCCCAAATTGGTCCCTACTAGAAATACACGCAGTTCAGTAAAGATTCATATGTTACCTACTAATTAAATTCTATCTTAATGATGCAAATAGTTATTCCTAGAACCAAGATTAGGCTATATTGACCTCACTGAATTTGTAACAAGGCTACATTTTGACATTAATATACCTGTTTCTCATCTATATTAAACTCATTGTCTCCAGGTTTTTTTGATTTTTTTCTCAGTAACTGCAGTCCAGCAAAACTTTTCAGTAAATAGCTTTATAGTTTCTTCTTACATAGGTTTTTGTTCCTTTATTTTTTTTCTAGCTAAGATTCAAATGTGAAAAACGTAACAACTTTGTTAAAAAGTTGAACATGTGTACTAGAAACTTGGTCCTTGACAAAAAAGGTATATGGAGCCACAGTGAAAGGCCTTTCAGTCTAACTGAATCTTTTGCCCAATTAATTGTTTCAGTATCTAGGTTATCTCTGGATCAAGAGAGAACTGGCTCTTATTCATCTCTTCTTTTTAACAATATCTTTTTTACACAAAGAAAAGGGTTTCATTGCCTTTCATTTTTCCACACCCTAAAAAGAAGTGTGTTGCTGGATTGAGAGAGATGGAGGTAAGTGCATTTGTTCATGTAGCTTAGTAAAGCTGAAAACTCTCAGCGATTCCAACTATAACCTAAGCACTTGCACTGCAAGAATATCGACAGCCTTATTACAGACAAATAGCTGATATAAAAGTTGTGTCTTGGCTTAGATATTGTTAATGCACAGACATCAGCACACCCTCCAAATGATTTTGCCTGTTACAGCACTGATTCTTGGGATGTTTGAAAGACAGCAAATAGCAGTAAATTAAGACCACATTA
Organism: Zapornia atra; assembly: GCA_013400835.1. Taxonomy (NCBI): domain Eukaryota; kingdom Metazoa; phylum Chordata; class Aves; order Gruiformes; family Rallidae; genus Zapornia; species Zapornia atra. The sequence goes on along the minus strand of VZTU01024636.1, from coordinate 39,154 downwards.
AAAGGTTTGTAAGAATGATGCTAAGCGCCGCTTCTTGTAAATGATCTTCCTCTTTCCCCATGTCTTCTGCACTCCAATAATAATTTTGAGTGTGTAGTAAAAGAATTTTGACATTTATATTACTGTCACTGTCAGCATATTCCCCTTTCTCCCCTGAAACTGCAGCTGCAATTTAAAAAAATAATTGTGGTGAAGAAAAGAAGCTAGATCAAGTAGCTCTTGCTGTGATTTCAGACAGTCTTGCCATCTTCAGGCTCTCTCATCTACTATGAGTTACACATTGTTTAAAAACCTGCACAGACTTTGTGAAAGAGGGTATACGAGGAAGCTAAAGTTGCTTTTCAGCTCTTTATGTATCTTGTCATTGCTAAGGCAAATCTAAAGTAATCTATGAGAGAAAAACAACTTCTTGAGATGTCAACAGCAAAGGATGTCCTAGGGCATTGAAAGTCTACTACATACACAAATAATATCTACAGAAAACTTGAGGCTGAGAATAGCTATGTAAACAAAAATAGGATTCAACGAGGCAAATGTTTTACTGACATGTGCCAGTTTGAAGCTGACATAGGCAGAAGGCACAAGACTTGTTTTCCTCAAATTATTTAGGTACAACATTTGCCATTCCTGTATTTGATTTAGTGCCAGCAGATCTGCAATTACCACACTCTCAGATACTTAAAATGTTCTAGTCAATTCTGTTGTCTAAAAATATGTCAATTTTTATGTCAAGTGTGAAGACTGAAATTGTCACTTGAGCAACTGAAAAATGTCTCTACTAATTGCACATTTAAAGCAAAAGAAATATTTGCATTAATTTCACTCAGATTACAGGAAAAATGTGATTTAATTTCTATAAATTATTGAGTTTGGTATTAATACTTGATTTGGCTACAAAATAATCCTACAGGCCAGAGATTAGGTAGTTAAGAGGACAGCTAATTCAATGCAGTTCCTGTCACTTCTTGGTGACCTTATGAAAGGCTGGAAGTCATTCCCACCTCTGGCTTTTTGGCAACTAAAAGCAGTTGGCAATACTATGCCAGGCCTGAATATTGCAACTGTGATCCATTTCAAGACGACCATTGACTTTCACTGACAAATGAGTTATTTTATTTATTTTGTATTTTGATCAGTAAGTGAAAACACGGAGACATTATAGTTATATTACTATGTTTTACTCAATAGACTAGTTCGGATAAATCGAGAGTCCAGGGCAGATGTAAAGCCCATTACTGTTCAGGAATGCTTTCCAGTTTCTTTTGTATAGGTTTGAATCAGGTCCTGAATTGAGGATGAAATGAAAGCTCCATTTTCATCTTTGCAGTTTTATGTCTTGGCATAATCACATCTGAGTTAGATTTCAATCTGGGACAAGACATGGTTTCTGGAGAGGACTTCTACCAATTGAGTAATGCGAGGAGGCCTGTGACTGCAAGGTGTCATGAAGCCAGATTTCTGTGGATCCAGATCTCAATCAACTGTAGAATAAACAGCCAGTGAAATAATTTCATAGGTCTTTGAAAAGCAAGTAACTATTGTCATAAATACCTTTAAATAAATGTTTGAAGGAAATCGATTTTCTGCAGCCAACAACGGTAGACATGTTTCTAGTCTCATAGTAAGAAAAACCTAAAAATATAACTTTGGAAAAATTATTAAGCAGCAAAGGGCAGTAGCTCTGAATTTGCCTTTAGCCATGTAATTGTCACCTCTTTTGATGATAGCTTAATTTAAGTTCCTTTCTATATTACAGGACAGCAGGTATCAAAGTACATGCCATAATAGTACAGACTGAGATACCTCCTGGAGGGATTTGTATTTTCTTTAGAACTCTTTTTCTTTACATACAAATGTCAAATATCAAAGGATTAAGCATGTCCAATATAAAAGAGCAGCTTCATACCATGCTTAAAGATGTTTCTTTCTTTTTTTTTAATCAAAAAAAGGTAATAAATACATGTTTTTTCAAGCCTAAGGATGCCGAGTGCATAAGAAAACTATGATCCAATGCAACTTTATTTATATGTTTGAGAAATTTTAATAGTACCTTAATCAAAATGGAACTGTGCTGCTGGCACTGAAAATTGAAACTTCAGAAGGAGTATTTAACAAAAAGCAGAGACAAAACTAAAGAAAGGTGTGGAAGAGCACCTCTGGTTTAGAGCAACAAACCCAATGAGGGGAACGTGCCCAGTGCTCCCTGCACTTTCAAAAGAGCTGAGAGAGAAATTGATAGCACGATCACATCTTGCAGGAAAAGCAAACTGTTTGGAATACCCACTGACTGGCACTTGGCAACAAAGTCAAGGTAGGTGCTCCTGCACCAGTGCTAACAACCTTAAATATTGAAATGGGAGAATTAGAAAGTCTGGCCTCAGATGATAACACTGATAACATAAGCACCTTGGAGACAGGTTCGAAGTTGGATAAACAATGGGCAGCTTACCCGTTGTCCAGGAATGGTAGAGTGTGATGTAGTGATGCTGTGTGTGAAGAATATGTAAAAGGGTAATACGATAACAATGTTACAGAGAAAGAGAATTGCTATAGAATCCTTGCAGAAGAACTGTCATCCTCTTGCAAAATAAAGGTATCATGAGGTTTGCACAACAAATCTGTCAGAATTGTTGTGATGTGGAAATGTTAAGTGCACTAGTGAGACTGCAAATATAGGGCAAGGAATAATGATGGAACATTTCAACTGTATACTGAATAGGTAGACTGAATCAGGGCCTCAAGACATAGCAGTGCAATTTTTGGATGCAGTAAGTGGCTGACTTTTAAAGCACCTGGTCTTAGAACCTAGAAGAAAAAAGTGCTATTCTGCCTTTGGTCTTAATTAGTGGATAGAGGCTAATTTAGTGTTAGTAGTGGGAGAATGGCCTTCTAATAGGACCTACCAGCAGTAATTAGTCCAAAATATTTGAAGGCCAGGTAAACTATGTACTACAAATCAACCGAAAACAAAGTAGAGGCCAAATCTTTTTATGTATCTTAACAGAAAAAATAAGGAAGTTCTTCTAGTGGAAAAGTCAGTATTCAAGAATGGAAATCTTGCCCGAAAGAGGAGAGCTGGAAAGTTGTGAAATGAGGCAGGTCAAATGGGATCTGAGCAGTAAGAAGACCAAAAAAAAGAATTTGAAGAGCACCTTTCAGAGGGTGTAAAACCTCATAGTGAAATACAGCAAAAGCTAGGAGCCAGTAGCATGATGGAAGAAATGTACACAGTAATAAAAACTGTAGAAGAGAACCTAAATAAATTCTGTAGATTTGTTTCTACTTCTGAAGATTCTGCTGATGTTTCTACACGAATCACAGCATTAATCTTTCTGACCCATAGACTGGTAAAGCTAGGGTGATTCAAAGGAAAAGTAGGAAAATTTCGATCATATAGGTAAGTTTTTAATATATTAGCAGAATGGAATAGCATTCACCTGAGATACCTAAAGGAATACAAGTATGAAATTGCAGAACTGATGGCCAAGGTGTGTAACCTACCATGACAAGCAGTCATTGAACCGCAGGACAGATAAGAAGCCAAAGTAATTGCCATCTGCAAAAAGGACATGAGAGAGAGTCCTGGGAACTACAGACTGATTACTCTGAGATCTATCCCAGTTGTATGGTAGAATCTATAAAAAAATCAAGGTTGCCAAGTGCATGGATAAAAGTGGTCAATTGGAAAAAAGTTAGAATACCTTCTGTTAAGGCAGATCATGCCTCACTAACTTTTTGGGTTTCTGTGAGGATATCAGTGAAAAAAAAATGGATAAAGCTGATCAGTGGACTTTCTATAGTTATTCCAATTAGTTTCAATTTGAGTGGTTCTAATTAGCTCCAATTCAAAAGTTATTAAATAAAATAAACTGCCTTGGGGCTGGTGGAAAAGTTCTTTGGTTCACTGAAAAATTATTAAAGTATAGAAAACAAGAGATCAGCTTTTATTATGGAGGAGTGTTGATCAGGGATCAGTGCAGGACCAGTAACAATTGATCTCCACTGATGAACTGGAGAAGACTAAACATCAAGGTTTGTAGATGATATTAAGCCCTTTTCATAGTACCATCCTAATGTTACAGAATTCCAGAAGGAGCTTACAAAACTTCGTGGGCAAGAAAAGAGGTCAGTCAAATTCATTGTGGATAAAAGTAAGGCGATGCATCTCCGAAAAGAACTTAAACCATGACTATACAGTGCTGAGCTTGGAATGGGAAGTTATCATGCACCGTATTGATCTGGGAATCCTGATTCTGTGAAATCAATGGTTGGTGTGCAGCAACAGCAAAAGAGCCAATAAAATGTTTGGAGATATCTGGATTAAGGTAGATTTTGTAGATGAATTTTATGTTCAAATTTACTTGTGTTTCCTCTGAGAATTTCACTGAATTTCTTCATCCATTGAAGTAGGTAGAATTTTCTAAGGAACACACAGGTGAGCATCTTTCCATCCGACTGTCCTTTGGTGCGAGAGATCCTTAACTCAAAAAATAATTTTAGTATCTTTGTTCTTAACTAAGAATTCACAAGATGAAATGCTACAGTGAGGTCAGCTGAACTGTCCTTGCATATGATTAAGGCAAGAACAGTTAATTTGCCGTGACTAATTGCAAAACACATAGCATAGTAATATGCCAAATGAAAGTGCAAGCTGTGGTTATGTCAAGCAATGGAACCATGTAAAAGATTGATGTTTAAGTTAGCATGCCTTACCTCTGTGATATTTTGTGTACTTTTTGTTCTATCAAAAAGGGGAGAGCTGTTGAGTTGGAGATGAGGGGTGCGAAGAGTTACTAGCACACAAAGATGAACTGAGAAAGGGGAAGATATGGCCAAACATAGATAAGTAGATAAAACTTATCTGATTATATATTCAAGAAGTCCTGTACTAAATAAATTAATTAGAAAGAAGTATCCCTATGTAACCAGGTAGCCTAGTGAAGCCTGTTATCCTTGCACCAAAAGGCGAATTTCTATTATGTCTGTTCAGAGACATTCCGTACAGCATATGTAGGCAGCAGGAGACTCCACAATCAGGAGATTTTAATAAAAATAGCCTGAGATTCAGAGACCACCTGTTTTGGGTTTCTGTGGCAAGGCTTTGGTAGTGGGGGGACTACAAGGGTAGCTTCTGCAAGAAGCTGCTAGGAGCTTCCCCTAGGTCTGAGAGAGTCAACACCAGCAGTGAGAGTGGCTTTGATGGGCATCTGGCCTCCAGCCAAGGTCAACCCACCACATCTCTCAGTGCCTAGGCAAAGTTTTCTTTCATTTTTCACTCTGTGGCCTGTAGTGGTAGAAAGGTGGAAAATGTATTTGAGAAGGACATTTTGCAATCTCATAAAACTGCAAATTTAGGCTTAGCTGAGCCGAGTCTCAGTTAAGATGGCTACAGTTAATGAAACAGCTTTGTGAAGCTGAACCGCAGTATGACTCGCAGTTTCCTTAAGTTTTTTTTTTTATTAGGGAGAATAAAAACCTGCACTTCCCACCTGGAACACTGGAATTACTTGGTGGTCCAAAGATCATCCTTGTCACAAAAAAGGGGTAGAGATATGAAATCCTGTTTAATCTTCAAACTCATTAAGCAGTATTTCCCTTCTGAATGTTTTCATGGGAGTAGGTTGTACCATCTGATACACCTTGTGCCTACGTGCTGTTTTCTCCAGTAACAGGTGGTTGTATGTTTTATCAGACAAAGGTTGTGCCATTCAGTGAGGCATCTGCAGATATGGAGCCTGTCCCTGATGAACAACGTATCTCACTTCTGCTTTGCATCTGTCTTAGCTTAGTCCCCTGCCGTGCTTGTGGCTTGTGACTGCATCTTAGCTTTTGTGCACAGATGCGTATCTCATTCAATTGCATGCTTAATGACAAAATGGATTCTGCAAGTAGATGTTCCCACATGGAAACTTTCTTGTTCTCCCATGATATACTGTGTACATCAGGACCCGCCTGTGTTTTGAACCAAAAGAGTGAAATATACCACTCTTTCTTTTTCAGGCTCTTGTCAATGTTGCTGGCAACTCTTGGAACTTCCTTCTGTCTCTGAGTCTGTCTGTGTTCCTGAATGAGAGTTCTGCCCCAGCTCTCCCAGCTGTTCCCATTCTCCACTGAGCTAATAACCATCCTACTCAGACAAAGGAGGAAAGAACATACTTCAGATCCACAGATACAGGTATTACTGCAGGGTTTTTGTAGCTATGTCTTCAGTACAGCTCATTGCAGCAAATACAGCTGTATCCTACCACAAGAGCTTGAATGTTTGGCTCTGATATTAAACCTGTGTTCCCACAACATAAATGTCCAAACTGCCTCAGCATCAGTGTTAAAATGTGACCTCTGACATCAGCAGCCATACTGATGCCAGTTTCCTCATTCAGATAACCTGAGTTTGCAACGTAAGGAACGGCAATAAAGTGTCAAATAAAGATGACAGAAGAAAATTACTTCAGCCTTTTCTGATTCAGAGCCTCTTTCTGCTGAATTTGGAGATGTAAGTTCCACCTCATAGCATGCGTCTTTCAATATATATTAATGACAGTCATTGCCTTCTCTGTGTGCTTTATGCATTTGATTTACATGGCGCTATATTAAGCTTTGTGGTTAATATTAATAAATTTCTCCATTAAACATACAAGGTATTCTGAAAATATTCTCCAGTTTAACATGCATCCTTCAGTGTTTACCTAATCATTAAATTCAGGTTTTTCACCTGAAAAGCAAGTTACCTGTATTCCATTATTTGTTGCCACATAAGCTGATTGTGAAATGGGAAACTGTTAAGGCTAAATCACTGAGTTTGGGTTTTTTTCTGTACTACTTAATAAATATTTGAGACTTAAGCTGTTGTCTTTAGACTTTGAGTTTATATTTTTATATAGCTAGATATAGGTGTATATTGGGTTTAATGACAGCCAGCAAAAGAGGATTTGTCAAAGGCCTGTTGGACATAATCCAAGGAAAGTTTTTCGAAGCTAACCAGGCTTTACTATGCAACATTTTCTTTCTGCAGCCACAAAATGCCTCTATCCCTTAATCCATTTGCTTTTTTATTGGCAAGATAGAATTGGTTCAGCTCACACAAGATTACTTCTGCTCAGATTCTAATACTTTAGCCTATGAAAACTTGTAATTTTCTGTGTTTTGATCAGTGTGCGCATTCTGAACCAATCCTTGTTAACGTGCCCTTTGCTGAAGAGCCTGTGAGCTGGAAATTATTTCACTTTGAAAAACATCCAGTGTATTATTAAAACCATTTCCTTTGTCATATTCCTACCCTGTTACTCACTGCTCTCTTCATAGAGGCTAATTAAACGTTATGCTGCTAATCAGTGTTGATAGATACAAAGTACTGTAATGTCTTCTGGTTTTATGGATTATGCTAATGGACATCTGCCTATTATTGATAATTTGTTCTTCACTTACTGGAGGGGGAGTAAGAAACTGTTTGGTTAACTGTAAAAGGGAGCTATTTGGTTTATGATGCATTCAATTGTACCATCAGTTGTCTTTAGCTATTGAAGTTTCTATAACTGCAAAGAATATAATTTCATCAAGGTCTCAAATTTCTCTAGTGACTGTATATGAAATTTGTATGTCCAGACATCTAGAATGCATCATGTGTGATAACAACTTGATGGCATTAAGCTTATTAAGTACTCAATGTGTTAAACCAAAGGTAGATAGATACATGATTAAATTTCATACCAAAGTTGTCTAAAACGCTGTTAACAATGAAGAGTAGAAGGCCATGAAAAAAGTCTAACTAAATTCTGTAATGTGGAAATCTTTAACAAAATCTCTGTGTACAAGGACTGCCTGAAATAACTCTGCAAATCACAGCATACTCTTGTGGCAGGAGGAAAATGTCAATTATAAAAATTTGGAAACTCTGCTCAGAGAGGTGATGTGCACACCCTATTTTTATGTATTTTGAGAGATAACATCAGATTTTCTCTGCTATGAAACATTGGATAAAAGCCTTTTGGCAGTCTATTAAATTTTGCAAAGCTTAGGTTGTGCTGGAGATTCCAGTTTTACTTAGGTAATTTTACTTCTGCACCGCTCATCCAGAACAGACAGCTCTGAGACAGACAGTGGAACAGACAAATGCCAGACGTTTTCGGCTCTAGAGTTAGCTGAAAAATACCCACAGTTATTTCAAAGTGTGAGAATTCAGTTTCTGTAATACTTTTTCTTGCTTCCTGATGAGCTACTGCAATATATGGAAAAGCTGAAATTAGAAATTTTGGTACATTTTTGTAGAATTTTAAATAAAACACAATAGAGTTTTAATCTTAAAAAAACCTCCCCTATCACTATTTGGGAATCATGTCAGCACTTAATAAAGGGAAGGTTCGAAGCATTAATCAAATTAAAGAACTTAACACTTTTGACTTTTCTTTCTTGAGGAACAGTGCAGATGTGAAGCTTTTGAGTAGTTGAAATTTTACTTCCTTCTAGTACCTTAAACTAACGTGGGAGTACTCATTGCTGAGAAGGGGAAGTATTACAAAAAGAACATGAAAACTCACTGAAGGAGACCAAGGATTGTTCCATGGAAGGGAATACTCTGACTGATGGAATAGCATTTTTTGGCAAACCCACTCTGTGGTGACCACTGCATCTTCTGTAGCTATTGTTTTTCACTAGTCTACTGTGCAAACAGTGTGTATGAATAGTGGATATCAGTAATGAACCCCAGTTTCCTTGGACATTACCAGAACTTCACAAGACCAAGAGTTTATATCACAATGCCTGTCAAGAAGGGCACCACAGAAAGTTCCCTCAGGGAAACTAGGGAAATTCTGAGTTCTGTAAATGCTTTGAAGGACCATTGAAATATATCAGTAAACTGAAACACCGTATGGTGCAGTTTCCTCTGAATACAATTCTTAATATATATACCAACTAAACATGAATAGCTAGAGTTAGCACAAAACAAAATTGTTGCCTTTTATATAATTTCTTTAAAATCAGCTTATTTTTCTTTCATGCAACAGCAAAGCAGATTTCCCATATGTTTCTTATAAGCTTATACTTTCATTAATGAACTAGCCTTACTGCTCTACAGATGCAGCTGAAAGCTGCCCTGATTGCACTAATAGGCTGTTGTGGTTCTGGCAAGCTGCACCTGGGACCTGATGGACCTCCCACCCTCAATTATGGGCCCAGGATCCTTATTTAAGCTCAGTCTTGAAGTTTTGATTCTTCGTTTGAGCTGTGCTGTACAACTGTTGGTTTCTGATGAGCTACTGCTGTGCCCCTGTCTGCCCGTGGGCTGATTCCTAGCTTGATCTCAGATATACCTCATCACTGTGAAGCTACTGGGTAGTTGGGACTTGTGGTTGCACCTGGCTGACTCCTCTGGCTTGTCTTTGCTGGATGCTGTGTGATGGATCCTGTCTGGTGAGGCTCTTGTCTGCTGGCTGAATTATCTTCTGGGTCCCCATACCACAGGGAGTAGCTGGGCCTTGATGCTCCCTGACAGTGTGTTGTGGAAAATGCTGGGAAGCAAAGTTGTCCTGTAACAACTGATCTCTTGTTCTTGGTCTGTTCATATTCTCATTTCTGTATTTTGTAGGAAAGATGCAGGAAGCTGCCCCTTCACCCTATACTTATATTATGTTCTATTTTTTATGTCTTCTAGGTATCTTAGATTCCCTAGGTAGTTGAAAGCGGAGTACTGTCATTTTCAGCTATACCTCATACTTGTCTACTAAGGATAAAGACGAAACCACAGTCATCAGGGATTTCCTATGAATGATAAGAGGTTTCTGTCCTTACAATACTCCCATTTGGTCCCCTCAGGATAGCACCTGAATCTCACACGTTGCTCATACTTCCGCAGAGGAAGCATTGATCTTCCCAATCTCTAAAGGGGGCATACAGGAAAGATGGAAATGACTGATTTATCAGTGGGCATAGCGATAGGATAAGAGGTAATGGGTTTTAAACTGAAGTAGGGGAGATTTAGATTGGATATTATGAAGAAATTCTTTATAAAGCTGCATGTTTGAAGTCTTCCTTGGAAACATTATCATCTCCTTCTGGAAATGGAATAAAAATAATCACAAGATATTGTTTTATCTCATTATTGAACAATGCAGGTTACTTTGCAAAGAATTGAGATGACTTTTGTCTTTTGGGTATTCATTTAAAGCAATTTTTTCCTGCTTATGGGCTCTTATTTTTCTAACTAGTTGATATTTATTATACATGAACTGCTATACGAGGTGTTGCAAAACAGTCCTGCCGTGCTTGTGGCTTGTGACTGCAAAATAAGTCACTGACTAAACAGTGCTGGCAATTTATTCTTGCTTACAGAAGGAAACAAAACACTCCAATATCCTAAAGGCAGTCTTGCAGAATGCTACTTAAGTTTACATTTGGTCACAGGGCTGCAAATAATTTCAGACATAAGTTTGCACAGCATCCAGGATAGTTGTGGTCTTATTTTTTATCAAAGTTAGAAGAAATAGGTAGCCTATACTTTACCAGTGAGCAGGTGAAGCACTCTAGTTTTCACATAATTGAAGATTTGAATTAAAGTGGAAGGATGTCAGTTCACACAGTGGGCGTGGGGAGGAACAGTCTCTGGAAAAATTGCTCCACTTTGTCAGGAAAATTTATGACTATGTGATTAGTCGGAATTTGCAAATTTGATGTTGATAACTATTTATGGTTATAGGTAACTGTGCATATAATTAACTACTTGATGTGTATAACCTTTTAATTGTTTAAAACTATTGAATGTGCAAAAAAGAAGTCTTGAAATATTCCCAAACCATTTTTCCCCTCTCTCTTTTGTCACTAAAATGTTTCTTCTTTAAAAGTGAATTAAGTATAAACCAAGAGGGAAGGTTCACTTTTGTTTCTGTACTACTCTTTAGGGAAATTTCATTATTATACAGGTCAGATAAGAATTGCAGGTAGTAGTGCTCATGCATTCTCATTTTTTTAAAACTTGTGTTCCAGTTGGCAGGAAGACTTTGCTGTGAGAATGTGCCTGTTTCTCTACTCTTTAGAGTGCCTTGCAACATGCCTTTTTTGTAACTGCCGTCTCCTGGAAATCCTTTGTCTGAGGCAGTTATTGAGTTCCTGAGAATGTAGGGGTCTAAAATTCAGTAAGTAATACAAAAGATCTAGAGTGATCCTGTTCTTACTATTCTTCTCTCAATTTCATTCCAGATGAGTGAAGTAAAACACTAAGCAACTATAATTATACTTGTTCTACAAGCCAAATACTTTATAATCCCATTATAATATTATAAATTATAGATTCAGGGCCATATAGGGCTTTTTTACATTCTTTCCATATGGTTGGGGCATGGCTCTGCTTTAATGTAGTGATTGGGGCAAAATATTAATGCCTTATTTCTGTTTCCTGGGTGTGGACTGTTGGCTGCTTTGTTTTGTTCAGAGCACTAGCTCAAAGGGATCTACTGTCCTGTTGATCAGCAGCAGCTTGTCAAAGCAGCAGAGCCTCTTATATAAGTTCTATATACTTTCTACAATGCTTTAGCGAGAATGGTTAAAACAAGGCATACCATCATGCTTTTTTAGTGAGCTCTTTCATGTTGAAGCCAAGGAAGAGAGTTCATCTAGTCTTTGATCTGCCTCCTACAGATAATGGGTCACATACTCAGCAAAATAACATGTATATTTTGCCTGTCTGCAATGCATATCAGATGCGTGGTTACAGTTGTGCTATTGTTCTGTCAGAGTGTGCCGAAAGTTGATTAATTAAAAGTTATTGTTAAAGCAAACTTAAACTTTATCTCTAATGCAGCCTGTATCTCTTTTAGCCTCAGGACCAAGCTACCTGGCAGGTGGTTATTTATTGTGGTCTGAAGTTGCTCTCCCCTAAACGCTTATAATGATTTCCAAAATAACATTTCATCTTATCAGCTCTGGTAGTTATCTTTTTTGTAATGAGTTTCTTATCAGAATATCTGCAGAAGTGCTCTTCTCCCCCCACACCAATTCCTGCCAGCACATAAACCAAATTTAATCTGCTCCATGAACAATTAGTATTAAATGTACTGAGTTGCTTTTAGTAGTGTATTTGCTTATAGTACTGCAAATCTGGTGTTGATCTTTCCTGTTTCCTCCTTGGAGAAGATAACTTGGCTTACAAAATAAGATGTGATTGACTCAATTTTTTTTTCTTTCCTGGAACCATTTTTTTCTCTTGAATTTTTGTTTGATTTGGAAAAAAGAGGAATGCCTTTAAGGGGTATGTGTAGAACTTGGACTTAATTAAAATCAGATATCAGCAATTAATATAATAGTATTTTTTCCTGTAAAACATATTAACTACACAGGAAATACAAAGCAAACAATCCCTATGATGGATCTTCTTAATTAGAGACAAAAGGAATACAAAGTCCTGCAGGTTGCCCAGCTAAAGCAGTGCTCTCTGCTATTATAGATCGTTGTGGGTTATGAATATATGTCAGATTCTGCATTTGGCCTTAAAAAAGTGTTAGAGAAACCAGGGTCCTCAGCACAGAAAGAGAGTACTATGTACTGGGAAATTGAAGACTTGGGGATGGGACTGGAACACTGTGCCTGTTACTGGTTTGATTCAAACAGCTGAGTAACCTGAAGCACTATGGAAGAAATAAAAGTTTATCAAAACATTGCTAAAATAGGTGTAAAGAACTGGGAACTGTCTAGAGTAACCAGACTGCCAAAGAGTGTTTTGAGCCAGGTATATTTTGGGTTTTTTGGAAACTGAGCGTCTTGAAGACAGAATATACAGGGTGGGTTACTATGCAGTTGCTGGGTATAAGAGAAAGGAAAGATTAACTGAGACATTTTGTTCATGAGCTTACGTGGGAGACCAAGCCAGCCTTTCACTCCTATATCAGTCCTGAAATGAATCTCTGTTGACATAAATGCCTCTTGGAGGAGAGTCTGAGAAAACAAAATTTCATAACCCTTTTCACTTAAAATACTGAAAAAACCTTTGAGTCAGAAAAGAAACATTGTTAAAGAATGTTAAAAATTCTTAAAGCTTCTTGAACCTTCTGCACTACCTGTGAGATCACTTGGAAATGTCCAGGTAGAATGGCAAGTCCAGAATAATGTGTACATTGAAAGAAAACCATATCAAAGCAGCACATTACATACTGGGGCAGTACCTAATTCTTTACCTCATAGTAACAACTATAGACAGGCTGAGGCAGAACCCATGCAATAATATGATTCTATGATAATAGAAGCCAGAGTAACACCCATATGGGTATTAAAATTCTTTTTTTTTTTTTTTTTTTGTGGGTCTGGATACTGTTTTGGGTACTAGGCAGTTGAGGTAAGACAAAATAATTTGAGCCCAAAAGACGTCATGTATTTCCCATGCTCATCAGGAGGTACTGTATTACCAGTGGCAATTTTAAGAGCATTTTAAAATCATTATAGGGCTGAGGAGTTTCTCAAAGTAGATGAAGTCAGGAGTCTTCACAATGAACCTTTATAAATCTGTATGAAAAGGAAACTGTTTTCCAAAATTTTGGTACCCTTATCCTTACATGTTTGCAAACAGCAAGAGGAGAATTTTTGAGATGACATTTGATTTTGATAAATTCCTAGTAGAAAGTGCTCTGAGTAAAGAAATACAGTAGTAAAGGACTGTTGATGGGAAATACAAGCAGCGGTGAGGATAGATGAACTGAAATTGGAAAGCAGTCTAGATAAATTGAAGGCAATTTAAAGGAATTAAGAGCGTATAGTAAAACTGACAAATGACTGATAGAATAAACAGGAAGAAAGGAGTGGAGGTCATCACTGGGAGAAGACATAGCATTGTGGATAGCTGATAATATAGAGCATAATATGCCTGGTGAAGCATGAGAGAAGAAGCTTTTATTCTTGATTTAGTTGTATGCTAAGACAGTGTAATTTGGCTAACTGAATCTGAGGAAAGACAATAAAAATGGAGCTGCATACAATGGGTGAGAGAGGGAAGGAGAGAGTACACAGAAAGCTTATAAAATGTGCAGCCAAGAGTGGTACAGTTCTTGAGGAAGATATTTTCTGACATCCAAGGGACACCTAATCTCAAACTGCCTGTCTACTGATGAGTCTGTGGATGGAGCACAGAGCATCCGAAGAGCTTGCAAAGTCAGAAAACTTGAAGGGAATTTTAAGGCAGTATGGGGTGGCTGGGCAAGGCTCACAATGGAACTCAACTAAGAGAACATCACGGCAGTCAGTGAAGCTTAGAGAAGTCTGCAAAACTTTCAGGAGTCCCTTTGGGATTGCAGGCTGCCTGGTAATGTCCCCAGGGTCTCAGGCCCGTAGGGAAGAGTGTTTCTAAGTGAAAAAAGGTAGCAGTCCCCTGAGGGTATGTGTTGTTTTTCTTAGACTCTTCAGGGACTTGAAGCTTTCTGAAGTGATTGCCTATGGACCTGAGTACTGAATCTTGGCAAAAAAATGTGGCATTCCTTATACTGCTGTCATGAAAGGCATGTTATAAAAACTCAGAAGTGTGGCACAAATAGAAGCAGGTATCCAGTCTGTTTGGTTCCATGATCTATTTCAAACATACTTGACAGAGAGGCACAGTATAAATGTTTTCAAGTTTTTTCCATAAAAACTTTTGATGCTGTCACCTTATTTCTATACCTAAGATTGGCAGCTCATATGTTTCCATAAAACTACCGTACACTTATGAAAGTGTCAGAAAAAAATTGGTATAAATTCAGTTTAAAAACACAATCAATCAAGAGCCTCAAATCTATTGGAAATGTGACTTCATTAGTTCCAATTCTCTGAAGACTATTTCCTGAAGCTATCTACTAAATTTTAAAATATAAAGAATGTTATGTTAAAAATAAAAGAAAACAAGGCAGGCCATACTTAATTGCAATTGGCCAACTACCTGAAAAGCCCTTGCCCTTTCAAGTGCCAAATCTAATACATCCAGAATAAAAAGTGCTGTGTGGATTAACTACATGCTAGGTTAATAGAGACTGAAGTATTGCCAACACTATGTGATTGTTTTCCTTTTCAAACAACTCAGTTATTAATGAGCCTAAAAGAAAACTCCTAAGGAGGGATCATTTTTCAGCCATTCTGCAATTGTCAACTAACGTTTTCTGCCGTAGAACACTTCTACATCTAAGAATTTAGAAGAGCAACTTTTGAAGTGCAAGGTCAAATCAGTGAATTAAAAGTTGTTACAAAGATGAGAGCGGTGCTGCTTGCCTTTCATGGCATCTTTGTGCAGGACCTAAACCTGAGATTTAACTTCTCAGATGTAATAATTTGAATTTATACTTCTTTGTGGCTTAGCAGATGATGAGAATCCTGCTGGACATACAATCGTGGTTTAACTTCTGGCAATTAAGTACCACGCAGCTGCTTGCTTGCTTGGCTGGTGGGATGGGGATGAGATTCAGAAAAGTAAAATAGAGAACTAAATTGGTTGAGGTAAAAGCAATTTAATAGGAAAGGGAAAAGCTGCACACACAAGGAAAGCAAAACAAGGGATTCATTCCCTGCTTCCTATGGGCAGGCAGGTGTTCAGCCATCCTCAGGACAGCAGGGCTCCATCACATGCAATAGTTACTTGGCAAGACAAACATTGTGGTTTCAAACGTCAAGCTTGGTTTCTTCTACCACCAGCTTTCTATGCTGATCATGATATCGTATGGCACGGGATATTTCTTTGGTCAGCTGTCCCAGCTGTGTCCCCTCCAAACTCCTCATGCACCGCCAGCCTCCTTGCTGGTGCGGTGGTGTGAAGAACAGAAGAGCCCCTGACTCTGGGTAAACACTGCTCAGCAACAGTGAAAACATCTGTTTTCAGCACAAATCCAAAACATTACCAGCTACTATGAAAAAGATTAACTATATCACAGCCAAAACCAGCCCAAGAATCTGAAAGGAATCCACTGAAGTTTTGAAATAAAGAGGTGTTTGGAAAAACTGGATTTGTATTCCATGATAAAAATGAATTGTGTGCAACCAGCTCTTCATTCCAGTTCTGATGAATGGATTTGAACTTTTATGGATGTTATAGACCATTGAAGAACTTGGAGGCAAAGTGTATGTTTCAATGCTAACAAAGATTGAATTTGCAGTTATTAAGTTTCTAAATTGCTGGAAAATACAATAAGCACAATAGGATGTTGTACTTTTTGTCTCAGAATTTACTGCCTTGAAGGTAATTGCCTTTTAAAGGTAAATTGGAGAAGAAAAGACCAACCCCCCCATGCATGCATGCGTTTTTTTTTTTTTTAGTATTGGCTACCTTACCTATTGCCAAGCTCTTTCTGCACTGATGATAAAAGGGAAAATTCCTAATTAATTTTAATTTTTGAAGATTTGAATGCCACAGGATATGTACTTAGTCAAGTTCAAAAATTATTTTGAAGAACAACAGAAGAAATAAGTCTTCATGATCATATCTGTGAAGATAATAAATACGCACATACTTGTCTCTTTGAAGCTGAGAAGGCTGTCAATATATAGCAAAGTTGGTTTTGTTCAAAAACCCTCCCTTTAAGTCAGACTTTAAGAAAATTCCAGTTTTGGAATACTTTAATTCTTCAAGGGGTTTCACCTGCAAAAGCATCTTAAGAATACAATCTGCTCTGTTCTGAAAGAACATTTTCAGTGACACGCTTGCATGATACAGGTGTTTGCATGTGTGTACTTTGTGGAACTAGCTGATGTGTGACATTTATTTCACATTTTTGTATCTGATGGTCCCACTAGGTTTTCTACATCCCTGGCTTGGTGAGTATCTCAGTTCATTTAGGGGTAACCTTCAAGAGCAGGTGTCTGTGAAATGTGACAACCTGCAGCTGCATGACTCATTGTGAATGCTGGGACCCTGAAAGCCAGAGAAGTTTGCAGGAACATATTCTATGCTGTATAACTTGTCAGGAAACTCATTCGCTAAAGTATATGTGAAGAATACGATCCTATCAGTACAAACTGGGGCAGATCGTCCTCATTTGAAAACGCAAATAAATCCTTTTTATGTAGCTGTTCTGGTTTTGACTGAGAGTTCATTTTCTTCATAGCAGCTGGTACAGTGCTGTGGTTTTGGATTTAGTACGAGAATAATAGTGGTGACACCCTGTTTTTAGTTGGTGCTGGGTAGTTGTAACGTTTACACTAAGTTATGGGCTTCTCAGCTTCTCTTGTTCTGCTGGGTGCACAAGAAGCTGGGAGAGCTTGACCCAGACTTTTGTGCGTACACAACAAAAGACTGGAAAAGTCATGGTGACTAATTGGAATGTATTAGGAAGCATCAGACCTGGGCTTGATGTAGACGGTACAAAATAAGAGACGGGTAACATACTGGTTTCAACTGAGAGTAATTCTCGTCTAGTAGCTGGTCTAGTGCTGCGGCTGCATATTCCATTGTCCTCCTCGAGGGGGAAGAGGTGAGCAAGAGAGTGGCTTTGAGGTGCTTGTTTAAGAGCTGAGGTTAAACCACTACAGTAGTTCAGGTAGTTAATTAACTGTTGATATAGAGAATAAACAGTATAAGTATTTATATAACACAGTGTAAGTACTCGAAATGGTGTTCTCATTTCTTCAGCCCCAAGATTTTGACAGACTTCTATGGGTTTTATGCAGTAAGGCTGGGTGATTTCACATGTTTTCTTAAAAACCTCAAACTCTTTCAGAATTGTCCATAGCATGACTTGCTGCATGCAGTTCAAAACAGGTACCTTTTCACTTGCTGCCTGTTGTGATTTCAAAAAGCAGGGTAGAGTAGTGTATTAAATTAAAGCACACATGCCTAGCAGATTAGCCAAGTTTGGCTCTTATCCTGACATAGAAAATATTGCAAAGTTGTAATAACATCAGACTTTCAAATTAAGCAGCTTGTTCAATTGCCTTTCAGTATTCTGACTTCTCATGAAATGAACAGGTTAAAGGAATGATTGTTTCTTTTCTTAAATTCAACTCTCAAAAAAAAATGAAGTGTAAGGTGTCATAAATGAGGTGGTTCTTAAATCATCAGAGACATGACCATAATTTCTTTGATCTGGTGTGATTTATCACATCAAGAAGAGATATATCAAATTAGAAAACTGTCAAGGGGTTTAACCATTCTGAAGGGAAGATAGGCAGAGCAGGAATGAGTCACACACAGCATGCTTTACTTCTGCCTTTTGATAGCTTATTCTTCACAAAAAGTAACTGATTCTAGACAATGTAATTGTCATAGTCTGTATTTTAGAAATTACAGTGTAATTGTAGATGAGTGTACTCTATAAAACCCATTTAAGAAAGTCTCAGGCATTATTGGGGAAGGACATTCAAATAGATCTTTACCTTGAAGAATGTCTTAAGCTGGTCAGAGCAATGTAATAATGATATCCAGGTAAATAATTGCATCTTTGCCACTACTTTAATAGCAATGATAAAGTTTTAAAGTGTACTGAACTTTAGGGATTCTTTTTTTGTCAGTCCAGTATATTTGATCCATCTCTGGCTGCTCAATGATTAGATCAAGAAGAAGAAAAATATTATACAATAAAAGCACACTCAAAAAAGACAGGATGTACTTGAAATATATGAATTTTTAATTAGCTCTGAGATTTTGGCCATGGGTTTTACTACTTTGAACAGCTAGATGCTTGTATTTGTTCTGACTCCAGTGGTTTACTCTCACTGATTTCTGGTCACAGAATTGTGGAATAATGCATTATGGAGGGACTTCTGGAGTCTGACCCCCTTACCCAAATCTGGGTTTGCTTAAAATTTACATGAGGTCGTTCAAGGCTCTGGCTAACTGAGCTTGAGTTTGACTTGTGAAGAAATTTTCCTTGTGCATAACTGAAAATTCCTGTGCTACAGCTTTTGTCTTGTTTTTTGCTTTGTTAAATTACTAATATTCCATGTTACCATGCTTTCACTGAGAATTCTGAATATTTCTTAGAAGTTTCCTACTTTTCCCATTTGAATGAGGTAGGCCCTTCTTGTGATTGTTAGGTATATGGAATATCTAGAGGCAGCATTCTGTAATTGCTCAATATGTTAGAAAAGGCAGAACTATATCTATTTCCTTGCTCATCTAGAGTGGGAAGTACCTCAGTGGTTCTAGATTAAATCTTAATTCAAGGGAATTTTTAAAGTGGAAATTTAAGTGTTCTTACTACTTCTGTTAATCTGAACCAAGACAGACACTTATGTTTTGGCTTTGGAAGATCTGTTAGATGAGGTATGACCCTCATGGGGCAGAAACTGGTCATATATGTTGTTCTGATGGCCTGTGGCAGAAGTGGTGGAAGCCTGTAGTTGCAGTATGTTCTATTGTTAATTTGCATTCCTGTCTGTGCTATTTGTAATAATCAGTTATTATCTTATCTTGTCTATTTTCTGTTCAATAAATCCACTCACTCTTTTTTAATGCCTCTCCTATTTTATCAAGAGCTATAATTGATAGGTCTATTATTTGT
The DNA here is from genome assembly GCA_013400835.1 of Zapornia atra. Classification (NCBI taxonomy): domain Eukaryota; kingdom Metazoa; phylum Chordata; class Aves; order Gruiformes; family Rallidae; genus Zapornia; species Zapornia atra. Next base: position 19,721 of record VZTU01024636.1, on the reverse strand, counting down.
TACAAGCTCAACTTAGGTTTTTGTCATTATAAAAGACTCAGCTTGTGCATAATTAAGCACAAGGCATAGTTCTGAATTCCTTTTCTACCAGAGACTATTCCTGTTACAGAAGTCGCTGAGGATACAGGAATCTTTTTGTGTGCATTACAAAAGCAGTGACTGTTCTGTCTTCATTTTCTGGCAATGCTCTATTAGGTTAATCTACCCTAATTTATTTTCTTCCCTTGCCTAATCTCTATTTCTGGAAACTTTGTCCACACTGTAGAATAAAATTTTGTAGTGATGAAGGAGGGATAGTCTAGTTTCTTAGATGAAGTGAAAACATATTTCTGTTCATAATTAGAACCTGAAGGCTCCTCTCAATCTCTAGAGAACATGATAGATACAGAGTTATAGAAAAGGAAAATTATTGTAACAAGCAATCTGTCTTTATAAGCCCTCTAGTTAAGAGAATTCCTACATTTTTATATTACTTATAGATAAGGCTTTACAAACCTTCTGCTGAATTTAACTTTCTAGAAAGCTCTTCATGTGTATTTCTACTAGGATTGTTAGGACTGCAGCAGCATTTATCTCCTCCCAAGCTATACTTAAGTCTTGTAGGCTGCATAAGAAG
>VZTU01024636.1:968-19020 GCA_013400835.1 Zapornia atra | reverse complement strand
AGAAAAATGTATCATCTTGCTTTTGGTGATAATCTCAGTCTTGCAAGCTTTAAAAGAGTATTTTGTAATAAATAAGGCTGGGGAGGAAGAAATGCAATGTTCTTCTCAACGGAAGAATTACTCTCTCTTTGAAGAGCTTTCACAATGAAAGAATAAATATAAATTCACGTTCCAGTCATTGTTCCAATTTGCTCTTATCTTTTCATTATTTTTTTCCGTTTTCTATGTTTCTTAGAGGGTTCTGCTGATGCTTTTTGAGACTTCACCTGAGATCAGTGAAACAGTCACAGGTGTTTTGCATGCCATTATGAGGACTACTTAATTGCATAAGAAAGTCCTTGAGACATTAACATCTGCCTGACATCTTCATGCGCTACTCCTGACACATTATAGTGCTACCTGGCTAAGGTATCCAGGGGAGGGAGAGGTGGCAACTGTAGTTAGAGATCTGTATCTCAGAATATATCATGATGCTGCACAATAAAGCAGTTGTATTATTCAGAGTGTAAATACATACGTCAGTGCTTGAAGTTCTAACCAAATAAAAATGTTTTCACGATCAGGGAGCTTCTGATTGAACTGGCTACAGTTGCTTTGTGTAAACTTAAACTGAAATTCAAGGTATCTGTGTCACAGTTGCTTGCCAATGCACTTATGAGTATACTAGAAAGAAATATATGTAATCTTAAGTTAAAATGTAGTGCGTTGTTTAATGTTGATATATAATTGGCTTTTCATGCTTTTCAGCATGATTATAAACACAAGGAAATTATGCCTGTGGTAAGAATATTCACTGGTTATAGAAGGACTAAAAAGCTGGTGCCACAGCATATATTCTTGTATTCATAACCTTTAAAAAGTTAAATCTACTCTGTCTTTTCCCTTTGCAGGTGGCTTACGCTACTTCAACGTATGTTTATCAGTAAGCTTGGAATGATAATAATTAAGTCTATTAATTATTACTATTTTAATAAAAATTTTGACACTTTTGACTTAATTCCCCAGAAAGGGGCAGGGTAGCTTCTGTACTTGCCATTGTCTCTGACAAAACAGTGCTAGAAACTTCCTTACTGGTAGTGAAAACATTTTAGAAACAAACTTACTGAGAACAGTCCTGTGACTCTTATTCATCTGGTCCCTGAAAAATTAGGTAATTATTATTATTGATTTTTTTCCTGTTCACATTAACTTTCCTTGGCTTGTGAATTAGAGCTTAGAAGCGGCAAGAAAGCAGGGACCTTTTTCTCCTGTTAGAATTTGAAACCTCACTGCTGCAGTAATGTTCTGTTATAGACAGAGGATTCTAATTTTCCTGGTAGCAAATGAGTTTCAATACTGATATTCTGAAACAAGGTAGTTATTCATGATTCCACACATGCAAAAATATATTCCTACATTCCGCAGGCCCAACAAATTTCATAAAAATGTGAATTTTGAGAATAGAACCAAACTTTATATGCTTCTGAAAAAGTTTCATTCTGCTCCGACTCAGAAACTGAGCCCTGAGCTTATAATTGCTGGCTTATACTGGTCCACATAAAAATACACAGGAAAAACAATCCAGTACTCAAGGGAGTTGATAGACAGATAAAACAGAAGCCTGAGATACTACAAAAACTGGTGAGTTAGTAGGAGCTTTATTTATCAGCTTCCTTTTTTAGAGGATTCCACAGGTATCTTCAATGAACTAGTTCTGCATGTTTTTTTTTATGAAGAATGTATGGGAAATAATTTTTGATCATACTGGATGCACATGTGAAAACAGCGGTCTTGGAAGGAGTTGGAATGGTGTGTACTATCTCAGGAAATAAACACAATCTGGGCATAGAAAGCTCAGATTCATTTATATTTTTAGTTTCCTTGATTGATTTCAAGATGATTGATGCTGCAAATAAATTAATTTTACCTTAACATAAATACTAAAATAGGTTATCATTATGTGTATGTGTTCATAGATTGACTTATATTAGTGTACATATCTTGGTCCATATGGATGTGTTTTTAGTTGTCTGGTAATTCCTGGGAGGAAACAGTTCCTACCATTAGAGTGATCCCTGAGCCATCCGAAGTCAAGACAGGAAGATCAGCAGCACTTTGGAGCCTGTTCCATCAAAAGAGCAGTTGCTTAATTAGTTTTCAAAGTTATCTCAGATGCCTAATGTTTCTCAATACTTCTTGCTTTGTGTTTTTTGCAGTCCATGATACTGTAACTTTCTTAACGACCACATTGCTCATTAGTATCCTCTTTGATACATTTGGTCTGTTGCTTGATACTGTAAGCAGCATATTACAACTGTTTTGTAATAAGTTTATTTTAAAATGGAAAAAATAGCAGATTGTCTATTTTAAGTTTCAGATGATCTCATCTGAAAAGGAGAATTTGAAATGTATTTCTTACCAGTTTTATCCCACTGCTTGCACCTTCTGATCTGTGGATTATGGTAAAAACAGGTTTTCAGTTGTACCTCCTTATCTTATCTTTATCCATAGCACAACAAAGTCCTATTTTCTAGAAGTATCCAGACAGTCACAGTTTTACATATGTTTTCAAAGACTTACTTTAGAAAAAAAACCTGCCTGGGGACAAATACTCTGTTCCTTTTTCTCATAGCTGGATTGAATCTAGCTGTTCTGAACTATTTTCATGTATACTTTTTACTCACGCCTCTCTGAATTTTGCTAACAGAAATATTTCCAATGACAGGTATATCATTACAGAAACACCTTTTTTAAAGAAGCTTTAATTTCCAATGTGAAATTCAGGTTATTTTTGTTAAATGATTTATGATTTGCCTCACTTAAATGTGCTGGTTTAGTGAAATCAAGAAAACAACTTCACAAGGACTGTACGTTGTTCACCTGCTAAGCATGGATGTAGTCCCCAAGTTAGCCTCAAGTCTTTATTTCAGTGATTTGCTATTTTCTAGTAAGATGATTACTAGCAGCAAAACCCAGGTTCAGTCTTATCTAAAGTAAATTTTCTGACAGTGCATCTACTTGGATTGCACCTGAAAATCTCTCCAGACAGGTTGAACTGACAATGTGGTATTGAGTCTCTTTTAAATGTGGGTACTCTCCACAGCAGCATGCTTCTCTTTAGTCTCAGCCACTTGCAGTACTTTGAGCCCTACAGAAAGGCAGAAATAAATTTTTAGCTTAGAGCTACAAAGAAGAATGAACTGATTTTTGTCACGACTTATTTCATATTTGAAAAATAAAGGCAGAATCAATACATTAGTATTTCCCCATTATTTTTTTCTGACAGAATTTTTCCATCTTACTTTCTCTGCTTTGACTTTATGGTTTCAAGTCTGTCTGCACATAGCAGATACACTGAACAGGACCTGAGTGTGAACTGTATCCTAATACTAGTATCTATTTATGTTTATCCTGTAATACTTAGGGAAACATAATTACTAAAAGTATAATGTTGTATGGAATTCAAGTATAATTCATGTAACTGCTTAGATACAGATAAATCAGAGATGTAACAGGGGAGACATTTAAATTTTCACGATCGTGGGGAAAAAATGCCTTTACACTGTTTTGATTCTTCCAAAAGCATGCTTTTAAGTTTGAGTTCATTTTATCAAAAAATTGCCCACCCACACATTTACTGCTAATGCATTTCCTTCTGTGCAATTGTTGGTCTAGTTCTAGCCAATGTCACGCGTGGATGATGCTAATTTCTTTCAGCGCTGTTGCACCTATTTCACAAAGGTGAGTATGATGATCTCTGGTGATCTTGCTTTTCCCTTTTTAATGTAAATGTAGTTTCCCTTCCTTGGTTTTGTAGTGCTCTGTGCATTTCACTTCTTCCCTCTGTAAGGTTCAAAAGCTTTTACTAGCTCATCACTTGCATCAGGTAGCAGCTGGCAGTGTTGATGTGTTCTCCCAAATGTGTAGAGTGAGGATGTAGCTAAAATGTGATAGCTCTATGCTCTGGCTGCTCTGCTTTTTCAAAAATAACCTGGCTATGCGAAGCCTAGGCACCTTCAAATGGTAGTTAAATGACAAAATGACACATTACCATTTCAGTAAGGCACTCAGTGATTTTTGTTTTTGCTGTCTTGAAATTTCTTAATTTCCATATATCATCTTGTTCCTTTTCACTGGAATTAAAAATATGAAGAGAATTGTTCAGTCTCATAGATGTGTTTATACATTTTCTATTACATGCTTAGCTCTTTCTTCTATCTGCTTGATATAACAAATGGTTCATTAGCTCAGCTTTACCAACTTCTCTTTTCTTTTTTTTAATCTTTCAAGGTATCTTAAAAATAATTCTGAATTTTGTGACAGTCTTTTGAGACCTGTAATTTGTTCCACAGCAGTCTGAATTCTGAAAGTTGAGTGCATTTTTGCACTCCCAAACCTGAGCCGCAGCATCTGAATGGCTTCGAAGGAGATTAAAAGGTTGAGGAGGACAGAGTGTGTGTGCTGCACGCAAAGGGTAAGAGGTTCTCGCGTAATTCCTCTTGAGCTCCTAGCTACATCTATAGCTTTCGAGAGAGTTTCAGCATTTTAACTAGGGCTAATGCAGTCCAAGTTCATAAAAAGCAAACTAATCTACAGCTGCTCTGTGTTTGTTGTGAGGGAAATATTGTGTTTCTGTAATACACAAATTTAGCAAGAATTATACATACTTGACCCCCTTTCCCAATCCCTTCACTTCATGTTCTTTCTCTTCCAGGTTCTAGGCTTTTTTCCTTTGCCCTTCCCATCTGAGTGGATTATGCCAATTAACTTCATGAGCATTCTTAGGGGATTTTTGATTTGTATTTTTTTCCCCCAGCTAAGTTCATAGCTAGTGCTGGGAGCGAGTCTTCAAAGCTACTCAACACTGAGAGTTCCTTGTAGAACAGGGAAACAACTGGGGAATTTATCACCCTTTGAAAATGTGGCTGTATGTTTATCTGTCCTATTTGATCAGAAGGCTTTTTATGTCAGGATTACACTGATATCGACTGGTAACATTAGCTTGGCTCGGATCTCAGCATAACTTAATTAGCCAAATTCCACTCCCCTTGGCTTGCCGGATGCCTTTCTTCTTGGTGCTTTCTCTGGATCAAACTCTTCTCTTAGAGTGAGAGAGCTATAAAGCTGAGCTAGCTAAATCTCCCCAGTAGTTTCATTCAGGATTTGATTACAATTCACAGGACTTGGCAAAATGAAAAACAAGCAAATAAATGAAATGGTGTTCCCCTGAGTGACTTGTTTCACCTCTCACAAAGGAGAAGCAGAGATAAAGGAGAACTTAGGCCGAAGATAAATTCAAAATCCGAATTTTGTATGGCTAATTAAATAATAAAGTTCAACTAAACATTTTCCTTTCAAGAACTGACTTCCTTAAAGAGGAAGATATTCTCATTTATATAACAAGATGACCAATACTGAGTAACAAAATAATTTAATATAGAATATAATTTAATAGAGAAAGTAAAAAGCACTTTCTCTGTTTTGCGTTCTTTTTCAGACTTATTTAGGCATGCCCTGGTTGTCCTGTACATTTAGAGAGTTGTCCTTTGGTACTATTACACAAAATGTACTGTTAAATGCAATGCAGTTTCAAAAAGCTGTTTTAAAATCTGTTTTCTTGAGTTGCTGCAGTTTCATTCCTGTAGGATAGAGTGTATTCCTGGGGCTGGCTAGCATCCTGGATTGCTCATTACATAGAGAGTACCTCTACAACATCAAAATGCAACTTTTTGCCAACTTTATAAAAAGTTGCAGATCAGAAATATGCCTTCAAACCCTCCTGGGGCTTCTTTCAGTGCAAAAGCCCATGGAGGATGTATAGCCTCCTGTGAAACAGCGCTCAAGGTGATATGACAAACATAGTAAAACAGCTCCTCTGCCAAGTGTGGTGGTATCCCAGGGATGCCTGCTCTTTCTAGCAGTCCCTTGGACTGGCAGGAGGGACAAATCCTCTTATTTCTCCAGCACTAGCTAGGTAAATGGACATGCAGCTTTGGGATTACAGCAAAAAAGAAATTGGAAATCGGTCCTGTGCCATGTATGCCTTCCTGTTTGTACTCAAGTCTCTCTGGAAATTCTGTTCTTGTCATAGGAATCTATCTGTTTTACCTGTATGGTCCTTTGGCAAGGTGGAGGGGGAGCTACATTCCTATTTTGCTGCTAGTTTTTAAAACAGCTAGCCAAATAATATTAATGGTTCTGCTACAAAGAAGGTATATTTTAAAGTAAAACAGCCACATTGAGGAGAGGTCTATTTCAGGAATCAGCAGAGATGTAGGAGCTAAGGTGCTGGGAAAACAGAACTGTACCCTGCAGAGCATCTTCTCTGTCTGCTGTATAAGCAGAGAGGTTCTGCCTGGGGAAAGTGTGGTGTGCCTGAGTGACTTCAGACATTGCAGGCCCAAGTCCTTGGTGCTCTCCTGATTCCTCACTGCTCCTGACACAGCTAACACCCTCTTATCACAGTGCCCTCTCTTTTCCTCTTTTTGAATTTCCTCCTCCTCAACATATCAGGTGTGCCCTCCTGGGAGCATGTGCATGCCCATATTGGAGTATAGTCAGCTTTGAACCTGAACAGGCTCCATATTGTCTTATGTGAAATTACTCACAAGCAGTGTATAAAAATATATATATATAAATAAATGAATAAAAGTTGAAGCTTTCTTCCTTATTTCTCCCCACCACTGCCCCTTCTCCCCAGATCTAAGATGAAGAATCAGCAAAGAGAATGATGGTAGCCTGGGGCAAAGTGCTGCAGAGATGAGTCTGCAAAGGAAGAAAAGGCTGAAAACTTCCAGCGCAGTCTGTCCGCCTTGGGCACTGGGTATGAACCCAGCAGATCTGGAAAGCCTCCATCAGTGACTAGTGATTATGTTCTCTGCAAACCTTTTGTAATATCTGCTGCAAATTAAGTTTTGATAGTTAAATAAGCATGTGGGGCAACTGAATGTGCTTCTTGATATCTCTTGTGTATACAAGCTGCCTGTATTTTTCCATGGATCACTTGCCTGTTCTGTATTACAGCAGTGGACAGGTTCAGCATAGCTATTAACAGTGGCCATGTGGGAGCTGATATAACCCACTCTTAGATACATTTCTCTCTTTAAAGAGACCTTATAGGCAGGCAAGCCTCAGGGTGAACTTTGAAAGCCTTAGAAGTGACTGAAGTAAGAAGAATTTCACGCTAATGCTATTGTAATAAAAATATTGTAATAAAATAATTATGTCTGGTATTGGTTTGCTTAGACTGCTGACTAAAACTGTGCCACATCAAAATGCTGTGATGCCAGTATATCGAACAATGCTGGCTTTGAAATAAGCCTACTCTGGAGCTTCGGGACCATAGTCACTTGTATGTCTCTTCCCTTTACACTGGTGCGGAACTTACTACATGCAAGAGAGTTACTGCAGTATGGCAGAAGAAGATGGCTGGGGTTTAGGGTGTCTGTTTAAACAGAGCTAGTATAGCTTAATATTAGATTTATTAGTATGCCAGTGAGACCACAAATGAAAGCCACTTCTTCCATCACAGAGATGTGCAGAAAGTATGAATGCACTGAAAGTCTCTGAAAGAGTTATTTCAAGCTTTAATTGTGCTAAAAAAAGCAAATCTGTATAGGGTTAGTAATTGGCACGTAGGACCTCAACAAAAATAGAAATATGACAAGTTTTTTCCTTTCCTTCCAAGGAAAATCCCACTGTGTTTTAAACATACTTTTTTATTAATAATATCTAAAGGTATTGTGTTTTTTCCTTTCCTTCCAAGGAAAATCCCACTGTGTTTTAAACATACTTTTTTATTAATAATATCTAAAGGTATTGTGTTTTTTCCTTTCCTTCCAAGGAAAATCCCACTGTGTTTTAAACATACTTTTTTATTAATAATATCTAAAGGTATTGTGTTGGTTGACAACTTATATGACAGGTGACTGTCAGAAATGTCACGTGCAACTATGGATAACAACTGGGGTTCTGCTGTAGGCTCAGATAAAATATTAACGAGGCACTTATGGCTCAATCCCTTTTCTTCCCTAGCAAAGAGGTAGTAGCCTTTCTCACCTTATCAAGATTTAACAGCAGCTGCTGAGATTGATGTTCAAGCTAGTTATTAGGAAAACATTTTTGCTTTCATACTCAGGAAGGCCTATCTCCTGGTAACACACTGAGAGCCGCAGACATGCAGTTAAGCAGATGTAGGGATTTTTTACTCAAATTAGACTTGGGATTAGTGCAGGTCATACGTTTATAGAGTCTGTGAGCTTTCTTTCTAATTATTCATTCTAATATCTGTATCTAAAGGAAAAGTAGAGAAGGACTTCTGGTACAGTACCAGATTCTCAATCCTACTGCAAGTGCTTTGAGGGAAGTAAGGAGGTAAAGAAGGCTTATTTCCCTGTGCTTGTGGAAAAGACGTGGCAAATTCTTGTCTTGAATACAGGGGAAACAGGTTCACATGGATAAAATGTCTTTTGGGCCAGGTGCTAGAACTAAATGTAGGTTACATAGACCATTATTTATTGGTCATAAGGCTTAAAACCTAGTCTATACAAGTCTGGGGTGTTTACTTTCATATCATGGTAGAAAAAGGGTATTTTTAAAGTCTTGACTCACCTTAGGAAAGAATTTCAACTCATCTCTCGATGCAACATCAGATAAAGCCTCTAGGCTTTGGGTGCTATTTTAAAACAGGTTTCATACTACTGATGGAAAAATAGAACAGAGTTTTAAAATTTCTTTCTATTTAGGGAAAAAACAGAATAGTAGACCTCGTGAACAGTAGTGTATCTTGTGGATTATATCTGACTAGAATACTTATTGCCTGATTTATGTAAAGCTAACTACTGCAAATCACGGAGACCGACAGTATTTATTTTTCTACCCACAGGAGATTTAATGATAATTGGATTATCCTCAGTTTAATGACACATCTCTAAAGCAAACCAAGTACAGGAATTTCAGTCTCTTTAAAAATAATTTCCAGGATGAAAGTCTGACGTAACTGTTTAACTTGGATATAAGCTTGAGGTTTTGTTCAAAATGTTGCACCTGAGATAAAATCCCCTTTATGGAGTAAATGTAAAAAAGAAGGTAGCTATATAAACAAGTAAATGACAAACAAAAATGTTCTTATAATACTTTCTGTTGAACAGGTCAGCACTGATTGCATTAATCTTATATTGGACCTATTCTTCTAATCTCTAGTTCCTCCTGACTTAAACCAGTGTGTTGCCAAAGGAGAACTGGAACCAATTTCTCTGGGTTGAACATCACTTGGAATGACTAAGGAACCAATTCTTAAGTTTCCTTTCGTCTGTGGTGAGCTGCTTACATTTAATATAGAGGTATTTTGGTAAATTACTTTGCAATTCAAAATACATAAACACTGACATAAAGCATTTTCTAATTATAAAATGCTCTACAGAATAAGTTTTATGTAGATCTTGACTTACTGAAGATGTTAGAAAGAAAGCCATTTTAAAGGATCTAAAAGCTCAGTTCTGCAGTTAGTCTGGCTACAAAAAATGGTAAGTCTACAATGCACACTTTAGAAACACTCTTAAACTGTTACAGGAGCATGAAGCACCACAGAGCAATGGTCGGCACTGTAGTCTCTACTTCCTTTTATGTTTATTACTCTACATGTAGCTCCGTTGACTTCCAAGTACTTAGTGTAATGCTATCAGGTTCTGGCTGCATAGGTCTAGAATAAGATGACATTATGGGAGCCTGAGTGCCATTTTGTGCTGTCTATTATATGTGTAAGATATAATAATAAGATAGAATATCTGTAAACTCTAAGTGGGAAAGGGGTGATGACTGCATTGCTTCTGCTTGCTTTGCCTGGGTGGAAAAGTTGAGATGGGATAAAAGGCAGTGGAAGATTTGTGTGACTAAATCTGGCTCTGTTTTGATATAACAGGGGTATTCAGGAGTTGAAAGTTAGAGCCAAGGCTGGGTAGGTGATCTTATCCTAACACATCTTGTGTGCTGCAGTACGTACACGGGTGTTGAAGTGATTGGCACAGCATACAGGAGAGTAAGAATGTAATGATTAAGTAAATCAAAACTCATGTTAGCCAGAGTTTGGATTGCTATATATTATTTTATACATAAGGAGGACTGGAAGATGTATGTGGAGAAAAGGGTATGGTCAAGTTTGTGTTGCTTTATACAGCATAATATTTATTCACTTGATATTCAACTGACTGAGCTCTGCTAATGCTAAGTTAATTTAATGTTGCTGTGGACATAGTAGCAAATCAAGTGGGCTATTCATTTTCCTCTTATATTTGTCAAATATGCCCTTTAAAATCTTTCCACCCTGGTGTTCTGATCATTTTTGTACAAAGATAGTGTATTTAAAATTTTGGAAAAGTCAAGTGAGTTCTGTGCTTTTATTTAGGTAAAGTGGGCTTGTAGCATCAAACCTGGGATCAGAAATGGATCCTCTTACTCATGTTGGACAGTTGTCCTGGTTTCAGCTAGGATAGAGCGATAGACTATAAGTTCCTAATGGATTTCAGCTTTGGAAAGGGAGCAAGGAGGAGGCTAAAGGAGTTTAAATCCTTTGGGCCTCTGAGAGTCAGAGCTGTGTACACTCTGATTAACAAATTTTCATTGGGTACCTCTGAATAAAAAGTGTATCAGAAAAGCCAACGAGAAGACAGGCCAAGGATGGACATTCTCCTTGTTATAGTCCAGGTGTTGTACCTTGTAAGACCCCTGGCAACACTGAAAACTCCCCAGTTTGTCCAGTGAAGGGAAAATCTTCCAATCGCAAACAAGAGTGGGATTGTGTATCAGAATGGCAAAATGACAAAATATTCTCATCCACCTTTTAACTAACAGGTAAAATACTGAAGTAAATCGGGTCTTGTGAGGAGTTCCATTCTCTCTGGACATTGTTAGAGTTCTGCATAAAGTGGCATCTAATGCAGAGCTACTGACTGAAATTCACATAGACTGACTTGGCAATTGTAAGAGCAATTGTAATTTCACTTGAGTTTCTAGAGAAGAGCCTGATCTTTCTTGATTCAGATGTTTTTCTGTGGGATTTTTGTGGGATAGATTCAAGCTCAGAACAATGTCTGTAGAAATGATTTTCCTATGTTTTGATAAACATTTTAAAGGAATTAGATTTATGTACACATCAGTTCTTTGAAATATTATCTCAATAATATTTAAGGTACAGCCTACAGTAAAGGAAATCAATAATACTCATTTAAGAACACTACATTTTCACTTTCTCTGACATGCATACATTTTAGTTTAAAATGTATGGTATTTATACTATGGGGAAGTTTTATAGGAGAATTCATTTGGCAATGTAGTGTAGCAAAGGAGAGAAAGTTATTTTCAGATAATACCTCAGTAAACAATTGTGCAGCTCTGAGCTCAAGGATGAACTGAATGGGTTGGTTTTTGTACAGTTTGTGTGTGTGTGTGTTGGGCCTGGCTGGGATAGAGTTGCTTTTCTTTATAGTATCTGGAATGGGGGAATGGTTTTGATTTGTGCTGAAAACAGTGCTGATAACACAGGGATGAAAAATCAGATGCACTGTTCTCATGTTATGCATGTGATAGACAGCCAAACCAGCTGTCAAACAACAGCTTCCCAAAAAAATAATCAGGCAACTTGAAATCATTCAGAAATGTTGTTTACTGTGTTTGCAGGTAAAGGAAAGGGGGGAGATGTTGAGGGATATTAGTTGTTTAGCATAATAAGCAAGCTTTGATTAGAATAAATTGCTTAGGATTATAGTGTGATTTGCACTGTTTGCTTAGCTTTACTTAGTGTGAGTAGCTAGACTTGCTGAAGCCTTTAGGCCATGATAGAACTATTATTTTCTTAACAGTTTTCCTAGCAGCTGGTACAGTGTTCTGTTTCAGTATCACACTGATGCCTTAATAGTAGTCTTTTTCCCAACTCTGAGATGCTTCAGTTCTCCATGTTTTACGAGCAAGTCCAGGTGCACAAGGAGTGTAAAACAGAAGGTTGGGGGCTCCAACCCTCGGCCAAAACTGCCTATCAACAGGATAACAGAAAATTAGATGTTAGAAGACTCCAGACCAATAATCACTGTAGGACTAAAAGATGCATAGACAGCATGTGAGGGGTGGGTGTATTGATCACGAGGGTGTAACTGCCAAGGGATTTCTGTGTTCGGCGTCCTTCTCCCATTGGGGGGAAGTGAGTGAGCAGCCATGTGATGCTTAGATGCCAGCTGGGGTTAACCCATGGCAGTGTGGGTAAAGGCTTTGATTTTGTGTGTTGTGTGTGTCAGGGATAATGTTAGTTCACCTCAAGTGCTCAATGCTGCCTTCCCCAAAAATGCTGGTCCAAATGGAGAAGGACTGTAGGATTGTAGCTTCCTCATGGATTTAATCCAGAAACCAGAGCTTTGAATTTTGTCTCTCTGTAGATTGCTATGTTTCTTTTGTATGTGGAAATGGGTATGAGTTGGTGTCACTTAGACTGTCCTCTGAGCTCACAGAATATGAGGAAATCTCCTGTGCTCATGAGACCTTTATTTTTGATGATTTTTTTTAATGTTCCAAGAAATAATTAAAAAAAAAAAAAGTATCTGTTTTCTGAAGCTGTCTTAGTGCAGTAATTGTGTACAGGTTTGAAAAAGGGCATATAACTAAAACGCTGGCTTAACAGATGATGTGCATACATAAGAATTACTCACTGAAATTCATTCAAACCCTGGGGGATACTGGAGTAGTGGCTGCAAAATTCAGCTAACAAGCTACTGAATTGTAACAAGGCAAAACTTGAAACAAAACTATTTGTGTCTTGGAAGTTGGACCTTGTGGAAGCAGGTGGATTGGTGCATAGTGAATAACTAATCAGCAGAAGATTTAGTCTTCAAGGGCTGTTTTGCATTATAGCTTTTGCTGCATAAGCACTTCTGTTGGTTGACCTCAAATGAAGCCCTGCATCCTTTTGAAATAATGTCTTACTTGCAGGGCATTTTATCCCCAGGTGATCAGGGTCAACTTAAATGAATAAATCTTTCATATTTATCTCTATTACAGTATTAAGAATCTTAAAGATAAATAAGGTCCTACTATTGTACAGGAAGAGCTGTGTGGGCAAGAATCTGAGACAGTGAGTAACTAAAGTAGGTGTGAAAGGACAGAACAATACGGCTACTAAAAAAATCAGTAAAAAAATGATCGATCGTGTCATAACACTGCCACCTGTACTTGTCAGCAGCAAATGAGAAAATTATTTGATTTTACAAATGCAAAGACTTTGACTAAAGGAAAACAAAAATAAAAAAATGCAAGTTTGGATGTGATGTCACCTGATAGGTTTTCAGTGTTTTCTAAGTGCAACTTTTCCCAGGGAGTTGTAATAAATTCGTTTCAACTTTGGGGTCACTGAGAGGTAAACCCTTATGGATCTCAAAGTACCTGCAAACAGTAGAAAGTGTAATGCTTTGTCATGTAATAATGCTGTTGCCTTTGTTTTGAGCTGACAGTAACAGAGCAGATGGAAGGAGGTAAGAAATGAAGGAGGCTATAGAATTGCTTCCTGCCAAAAAGGACAGAATTACATAGCTCAGAAGCAGCTAAAAATGCATTAAGGTTAGTTCTTTGAAAGCTAACACACTTGGATCTTTGGATCTTGCACAACTATGAGCAGGAGAAAGGAAATCAATACACATGGATGGAAAGAAATCTGAACTCAAATGTCTGTTATTCCACAGATGTCCAAAAAAGTTTGAGTGTTCATAAGCCACCAAAATTTATATATGGAATTGGAATCTGGACACCAAGTTTAACAACAAAATTAGGCAAACCTTACTCTAAAACTCTTCAGATATTCAATACAAACTCAAATAGTTTGAACTCAACTTCTATCCAAGGGGAATAGCAGAGTAAAACCCTGAGGCCCTTTTAGTGATCTAAGCCAAAATCATTTCATTGAGATTAACATTTTTGAAGGCAGTTTGATTCTTTCCCCCCCCTTTATATGACCTTTTATTTTTCAAGCAGTATGACTTTTTTTTTTCTGAGAAAGAGGAATCAAGCCTACAGCAATCTAGTTGTAGAAGCTTCTGTAAAGAATGCAGTTGATTAAGATAGTTTGCTTGAACTCTCTACATTATTGGTGACAAAGCTATGAATTTTCTGATTATGCATTATCCTCTCTGTAGAATAGTTTTCTGGCCTTCCTACTTGGGCGCTACAAGCAGCCTTTGAATAGCTAAAGAATGGGAGGCAATGGTAGCAGCGATTAGCAGTGCCTCAGGAACTGAATGGTATCAGATGCATAGTAGAGGCAGACAAGATTGGTCAGCACTGGGGAAGTTGCAGCTGAAGATGTGGCCGTGGCTCTGAATGACAGTGACAGTCTCCTTTTCCTCCAGACCCAGAAAAGGTGATGGGTTCCATGGCAGAGAACATGATGTATCTTCTGAGGGCACCTGAACCATGGGGAGTAGCTGGTGCGTAGGAAGGAGTGACTTCAGGGCATTGAAACTCTACAACATGCCCAAACATGATACTCAGCCTTAATGTATGGTTGAACCCCTGTAACTATTTCAGAGGAGAAGCTTTTAATCATAACTTTGTAGCTGAAATTTTTGTACCTGCAAGCCTTCTACCTCACTGAGAAGGATGTAATTACGTTGGTAAAAATAGCAGCACTCTAAATCTTTCCCTTTGAAATAATTAATTTCAAATAGATATTTTAATTAGTGTTTTAACACAGATGCAAAAAAGCCAAGTTTATTTGCAACTTTGTTAACTGGAGCCAGCCTGTCATTATGCTAAGCATTATGTAGTGTTAACAAAATAGAGTTGGTGCCTACACATCTTATGCTCACTGATGCACTTTATAGAAATACAAATAACAATTTACGTAAGCAAATAACCGCAGAACAAACAGTGAAACATTAATTCTCACATTGCAATGCTCACAAATAGCAGCACAAGTATTTGTGAACTTCTGGAGCAGTTCAAATGCCGGTGCTTATCCACAGGAATATAAACAGGTATGCAGGTGCTAGAATATTCAGTAATACAGGTGGTAGGGGGACGGGTGGACTAGATGATGTTGGAGGTCCTTTCCAACCTTAATGACTCTATGATAAGATAAAGTTTGACCAGTTATAGTTATCTGCAGGTACACACTGCTGCAGTCTAGACTACATGTGGCATTTTAGAAAGGAAACACTGATGTTCCACTGTGATTTCATGTCAGAATGTGATTCCTGTGTTATGTCCATTATATTATATTACATGGGATTATTATTATCAGATATTGGTGTGTGTTTTGACCTTAAAGTGGGTTCAGCCTTCAGTGGGTTTCAAGTTTGGAAGCCTAACTTTTTGATACCTATGCACTCATACAGATCTTGAGTAGTACCACAACACAGAAGAAAAAAAAATAAATTAGAGATTATCATATCTGTATGAAATAATTCTAAGCTTCTTACTGGAAACTTGAATTTTCCCCTCTTTTTTTCTTCCCCCTCCCCTATGAGATTCTGTTACTTTCACCTTTTTCTCATGACTTTTTTTTGGGTCTGTTCTTGCATTCTGTCAACTTCTGAATACCTAACTTTGTACCTCTTAAACTGCTGATCATTTTTAATGCAATATGTACAAAGTTTAAAATTGCTGGAAAAAAGGGAAGGGCTTTGAAGATTATTTTTACCATTTAATGTGTTCCCACTGCACATAAGATAAAAGCGTCCAAAAATATTTCTACACCCAGTTGCTTTGTAGTGTCTGCTTGATTCTCAAGAGGAAAAAATAAAGTTCTGTACTAGGTCCCCCTAGCCTTTTCAGGAAACCTATTAAGATTTTTCCAGGAGATTCAAAAAATGGATGATTTCTAAAAGACTGAACATGATGCTAAGGAGTCCAAGTATGTTTTAAGAATATAGACCAAAAAATAAAGTGTAGAAGTGGACCTCCCTGAATCTTATTTTCAAGACTACTTTCCTAGTCTTTATTCCTTCCCACATTACAGACTTGTTCTGCAATAATCCACTTATGGGTTATCTCCAGATATGGAAATCTGCTCCAATGAGATGGACCAGTACTTCCTAAAACCTTTCTGTCTCTTCTAGCATGTATGCATGCATGCTTGGTCTTGTTACCTAATGATTTTGATGATTGTACTCCTGTACAATTCCTGTATTTCAGTGCGTTGCAGAGCAAAAAGTAAATGGTGCTTCCTTCCACTCCATGTGTAAGCAAGATGGGTGGTGTTGGAAGGTAGAGAAGGTGTATGAATAATTTGGTAAATGAACTGAATTTTTGTATGGTCTATGAATGTGCTGTGTGAGTATTTGGGACGTAAATTTTAAAAGTAGTGGCATAGCAGACTGTGGTGTAGGGTTTGGTCTTCCCTCCCCCCCAAAATGGTGATTGAAACTGTATAGATTTCCTAGGACTTCTTTTCAATACTGCTAGTTACACTGATTTTTCATGACCTGATTAATTCACCTGATACTAATGTGAGACCTTATTGGCACTTTGATGCCTTTATTTCTGATTACCAATTTTAGAAAAAAAAGAAAAAAAGAAAAAAGTGTGGATAGAAATGGAAGATGCTACAAGTTTATAACAAACGCTGAATTTTTGTTAAGAAAATCCTGTTAAAACCTAGTGTCTTGGTTTCAGTTGGGGGTAGTGTTAATTTTCTTCCTAGCAGCCTGCTGGGTTAAACCACAACACCCAGTTACAAGCATGAGTGGCATCTGAATTTTAATAAACCAACAAAAATAAATTATTATAATATGGCATTTAATGACAGATTCCTTTGGAAAACTTTGGGTTAAGGCAGAAAATTTGTAAGCATTTCACAGTTCATATACACAAGTGAACAAGTCTGAAATTTTATCGTAGAGAATGCATATGTTCTAGAACTGGAGACTGTCCTGGAAAACCTGTGAAGTGTTTGTATTGGGAATGTAGATGCAGACGTTTCGTGCAAACTTGTCAATTTTATAATCACTATTGAATTCATCACAACTTAAAAGACAGAAGTTCAATTTACATTTAATTAATGTTCTCTGATACTTTATTTTCTCTTATAAACATGCAACAAAATCCTTATTAACTATGAGTATTTGTCTGAATTCTGTTACTCAAGTTCCCATAATAGCAGAGTTTTTGGGAAACACTCTTTGATGTAACACTTAATTTAGTTCTTTGTAACTTTAAAAAAATATATTTTCAGTCACTATTTCACTGTGTTTTAAAATAAAAGCAAACTGTAAAAATCATTATTTTCTATCTGAAAGAATATTGAAATGAAAGTACAATAAGAAGCACCCAATTAGAACATGCAACAGTAGAATGATCTAAATCCTTCACTTTTAAAGAACTTTGTTTTGAATTGAAGTTTAATCAAGTTGCACTTTAAGTGTTTGAGTTCAAACAGAGAGGAAAGCTGAGAGTATTAGCCTTGATCCTATAAACCCTTTTTCCTGTGATAAGTCCTTCTTCACCAGAACAGTCTGACTGATGTCAGTGGCTTCAGTCCTCATCTGCCTTGAATTATATAGCACAATTCACAGGGTAATTAGCCTTTGAAATTTTGGCAGACTCTTATGGCTAAATAATATGCAGATATTAGTCTTTCTTCTCCCTACAAGACATAGGGAAAGGTGTCTATGCCTGATGCAATGATGATGGAGGCTGTGGCTGTGCAGCAGAATTAAAGACAGATTCTCTTGTTCATGTAGGGTTGCTATGAGGTGTACACTGCGTGAGGTCTGATCAATATATATTTAGCATACATATATTTGCAGCCACTGCTTGGCTTCTTTGCAGCATGTCGGGGATTTCCAGGCTGATAGGAGATGCTGTGAAAGTGTGTGATGACTTACAGAAGGTATTCAACCACTATATATCAATGTGTACTGGTCTGGGAAGTGTCCATTAAGAAAAGCCCACAAAACCACACCAAACACACGCGATGCCTCAGAAATACAACAAATCCAGCTCTTCAGAACCATTCCAGTGAGATTGCCAGATAGAAAGAGAGACACGATGAGGGGAAAAAGCAGATGTATGACAGAACTAGTCACAAATGCCAAGTATA
>VZTU01024635.1:0-11134 GCA_013400835.1 Zapornia atra | reverse complement strand
TTCTTTTTTCCCCCCTTTTCTTTCTTTTTCCCTCCCCCTTTGCATCAGGCTCTGCTTAGAAGGCGCTCGGGAACGAAGGGGGGTAGTGGTTGCCGCCGCCTGGTAGATGAAAAACTATGAATTTTACATCTGAATTGCCAGATGGAGAATGGTTAATTTATAGGTTATGTATTGTTTACGTTGAGAGCCTCTGGTCAGGAATCTAGGTCTGTAACTTCATCCCGTTGCAAATAAATCACTATCTGTTCTTCAAAACAAATCGACAATTAATGACGGTGAACAATCCTGGAAAATTAAACCGCAGCAGACCAGCTCCTACAGAGCTGGATTTTGTCATTCTAGCCTTATTCTGACTTTTATGTTTGCCTCCTGCACGGCTGCTTACGGAGAGCTGTGATTATTTTGTTAGGCGTTGTGTTTTCCCATTTAACACAACTGCTGAAGTATTCTCGTGTTGGTCTTTGTTTTGCGCTTGCTGCGTAGGGTAGGTGCTTTGGCTGTAGCTGATTTCCCTTTGCTGAGGTTGCAGTAAAGGGAGTGTTGAAAATTTGAGTGGCTTTACAGTTGAAAATGGGTGTCGGATCACACTTTGGGAAGGAGACAAGATGATGTGCATTCCTTCAGGTTTTGTCCTTCCAAACTAGTGGAATTGTTCAGTTGATGGAAATTTTGCTTAGCATGTCCTGTATGTGATGTACGTATGCTCTAAATATTATATGCGCTTGTGTGAAGTAATACTTCAGAAAGATGTGGAACAGCTGAATGTGTGCTATGCTCACGCCGTCCTAAAAGAAAGCCGAGAGTGACAATCAGGTACGATAGTTTTAACGGGGCTGTATCGTGTTCGTCACCGGCATTTGAAAGCATGCGCTACTGGAGAAAGTAGCTTAGTGCCTTAGTACTTGCTTGGCATCGTGTGTCTGTGTTTGAAGCGAGGTTGTATGCTGTTACAGTGAGGTGGGGGCTGTATGGTGGGGTGGGTTGGTTGGTTTGGTTTTTAATACAGTTCTTACACAGTGGTATTTGCCTCTGTGTTCCTTGCGTTCCTTTTGCTTGCTACTATGCAAGCTGGATAAACTGTAGTTTAGTTACTGATGAAACAGCTACATAAATATAAATGAAATGGAAAATCGTGTATAATGCTTGTATGCTAATTTTTGGTGTGCCATGTAACTATTTGATTTAGACTGTATCCAGCAAGCTTACTTCTGGACTTAAATTGAACAAGTTAGCTAGGTCATTATTAAACTGTAATTAAAAATATAAAAACCAACAGTCATTGCTAGGGTTTGGAAAAGCATAGTAATGAAATATGGGCATGACCTCAGGCATTATCCATTTTTGGCTCTGGAACAGGAGGCTCTGTTACCCTCTGTAGATCAAGAGATGCATTTTCTTTTGGGATAAGTTGCTTTCTACCAGGCTCTCAGGTTATGCTTTTTTCCTCTCTGTCTCTTTCTTTCTCCAGTCACACAGTCTATATTCATACAGAAGGGTAAGAGGTTGTATGGGTATGTGTATTTAGTAAGGAATTTTAATTTAAAGTTTTTTACTTTAAACCTGATTTTGGAAGAGGTCATAAAGGCTACTTGTTGCACAAGGAGAATTTTCATGGGAGTGATGAATAAGAAAATATGAGGCTGAACAGTAGAAACATGCAAATAGGAAGGGGGGGAAATAGGATACTACTACTTATTACTTTTCTCCACCACTTTAATTCTAATGTCTCTATCCCTTAATATTACTCATCACAACTCCTGTTTCTTGACATGGTTCCCTGTCCCCTTCCATCAGAAAAGTTCTTTTATTTGAACCAAAAATTAATTTTGGTATGTGGTACTGACAAGTGGTAAGACAGTGTTCCATATTCCTTTGAACAGGTTTCTAAAGTAATGGTGTTTTTACTTTTAGCACAAAATGTCAATACTGCAACCTGAAATAATCTTTGGAAAGACCAAGAGAATATTGGAGACTGTCAGTCAGTTTTGAAACTAACTGGTAAGGGAAAACTGAGGAAACTTTACTTTAAAAAGGATGTGTTAGTGTGACAATTCTTGGTGGTGGTGAAGTGTTGTGTTGATTTAACAGATTTGTAGATCCTCTGGACTATTTGAACAGCCTTGATTCTGGAAGGAATCATGTGCTGTTTTAAAGAATTGCAAAATACACAGTTTAAGTAAAATTAAAAATCTCCCTTTGTCCTCAGAGGCTGAGTATAAAAGTTAAGACTGTTCATGCAGGTAAACCACATGCCTATTGCTCTTCTATTAGTGACATCTTCGGTTGAATGTAGTCTAGATAATTTGGTATTTTTTTCTGCTTAGTTCTGACATTTAAGTAAAAGATATTAAAAGTGCAGTGTATGAATGAAAGTAAACCTTGTTATTTTAGTGGGTTAGTGGTTTATTTCATAAACTCTTTGGAACATTTTGGATTCTACAATAAAAACGCTATTAATGTAACACATCTAACTTGAAACAGTTCTGTGAAATACAACTAATATTTAAACTTAGTTTATAAGAATCAAACTGCTCACACCTCCACACTTTGTAAAGGTTATTGCTATCTGTCTCTGCATACACTGTTTTTCAACCTCCTCTAGTGTGAGGAAGTCCTTGAAGTAGATTCTGAGGCTCAAGACCTCTGTTACTTTGTGGGGTTTACTTTTTCACATCCCATTCCAAACATTGGGAAAGCCTCCTGCATCATACTGCCTGATCTTCAGCTCTGTTATTTCAGCTTATGACAACTTTGATATTAATATCCTTCAAGAAATAATAATAAAAAAAGAAGTGCCATAACTCTCTGGGAACAGATGGGCATGTTTGTACTAATCATCTTGTGTCTGTCACCATTTGTATGGTAGTACTGTAACCGGGGATCACGACCCCATCTGGGGTTTTCTAATTTAGACCCTGTTCTTTAAAGATCGATTCCAGACAATACTAACTGTGTGTACTTTTTCTCTGACTTAATTAGAAATCCTTGTGGATGCTTCTGCTGCTGAAATGAGATGCTTCACTTGCTTCCTTTTTAATGGACAAAAAGACACAAAGTTAGCAGTCAAAAGTGTTATTGTCTTGCTTCCCTTCTGTAGTCACCTAAGCTACATTTTGTATCTCTTTTAAAGAGGACTAGATTCAGCTAAAGGATAAATTACTAACCACTTAGAAAGCAACAGTTAAGTGAGGTTTTCTTCCACCTTTTGGGTAAGTGTGCCCAACCAGTTATCCACAACTTTCAAAGCAGCCTCTTTTCTCTCTGAGGCATCCCCAGTATATCTACACTGTAGTTCATGGCAATATCAAGTGTTATGAATCTGAGAGTCTTGGAATGAAGGGGGACGTTCCACCTCCGTAACCCCCCACCCCAAACTAACAAATACTTAACTTTTTTTTTAAAAAATTGTCTGCATTGAGTGCAAACATATTGCTTGTGAAGAAGTCTTAAAAAAATAAATCTACATCACAACTTTTTGCATGTAATCTTTGAGCCACCTTGAGTTTGATGTTCGATTTCTGTTGGTACTATACTGATACTTAGATGTAGACTTTCAGTGAAGACAATGAGATTTCTGGGAAATCTTTGGCACTACATTTTGTTAGGTTTCTGTTCTTAACAAAAAAGAATTGAGATGAGTTGTCACTTCTGGAAAGTGAGCAGAAGATACTTTATGGAAACTTTTTAATTGTCTTTAGGTTTTGGGTTTTTTTGTTCCTGCATCTACCTACTTAAAATTTGAAAGGGTTTTCATGGGGAAAACGTACAGAGGTGCTAGGTGATTTACTGTTAGGTGAGATGCTGTCTCTGGTAATTGGTTTGTTTGACAGTTCAGTATGAAGCATTGTGTGTAATTCATTCCTGTACATAGGATTTAAGTGTATGGGAGAGACTATGTTTTATGCAATCAGTTTAGGAAAGCTGTTGTATGGGATGATGTCTATGGACACACCGCCACCAGAGCTTTTCAAAGGTCTAAGGGAGACAAATCATGAACACCTAATTCATGGTATATCATGAAGTTTAGATTGGGTTTTCTTCCTCTGTGAATACGAACTAGTCAGAATAAGGCTTGTTTTGTTTTCCTGGGGTTTTTTTTGTAAATGAGAGGAAGAATGGATAAGCCCAATGACAAACTCTTCAGAAGATTTGTGAGGGAGTTTTTCACACTGGTAACAAATAGGAGATGCATTTCTGTTCCATTTGCCCGGCTTGGATTATGCAGTCTGTAGTTCTCAGATGCGTTTCTGTAAGGGAATTAAGAGTAGAGATTTTCAAGCATGTACAATTTTAAGAAAGAAATACTCTGTTCTCTTCTTTTTTAATGATTCGTATATCGGAGAACTCAACATTTTGAAAGTCTTCTCCAAGTTACAGATGTTGCCTGTAGAAAGCTTTCCATCAGGCTGTTCCTAGTGTTACAGATGAGTATGCTTAGTGTAACTTCACTTCCTAATGGATGGTTGCCCCCTTAAATCTTCTCTATTACATACAAAAATGCCTTAAAACAATATTCAAATTGCAATTTCTTTTTGAAAATAGGAAACAGTTTAAAGTGATTTCTGTCCTCATAAGTGCATGTAATGGTAGTTATCAGTTATGATTTATAGGTATTATTTTTTCAACTTCATATATTTAGGAATTAGAGCTGCATTTTTTCCAAAAACTGGAAAATGTGAAATGAAGTGACAGGGGACTGTGGGAAGGGAAAGTGTAACTAGTGATTTGAATGATAGAATGTCACTTTGGAATACTGGAATTCTTTATTTCTGTCAGTTTCTTGTGATTCCAGACAAGTCTGTTTAAACCAAACTTTCCACAAGAGCTTTTTAGTAGTGTTTTGATTTCCTGGGAGACAGGCTCTGGATCCTGACTTCTGCATGGCTCAACAGATGCTTTAGTTTTAGATGTAGTGCTGTATAATACAGCGTACTAAGAAGTTGTGCCCTAAATCTCTTTTAACGGTGCAGGCACAATTGGTGGATAGTTCTTAAATTGTAGCCTGTAACTCAGGTTATGCATCTATAAAATGGGAGGAATACCCATTTTTGTGACTAACTTTGTGAAAGTGTTATGAAAACAAGTTAACTTTTATGGCACGCTAGGATATTACAGAGGTGAGTCCAGTACAGAAGCCCAGTAGGGAATTAAGTCTCTTCAGAGCATGGTTTAAATAGGATGTAATAAGGGACACATTAAATAACAAGGAGAAAAGTCGAGTTGCTTCTTTACTTTGAATGAGAAACAAGTCCTGTGGGTGAGAGAAGGTAGTGAAGGATCAGGTAAATCAGCTCCTTTTTGTGTTTTCTCTTTAATGCTGTATAAGAAATCCCAATTCTGATGCTTCCTAAGTCTTAATATCTGATTTTGCAACTATTTTAATACTTCTGTGTTCTTTTTAAAGCAAACATAGTAAATGAATTCACTGTGTGGATGTGCTCCTGTGAGTCATTAGGTTGTAACCTTTAGCTACGTGTAGTTACTACTAATTAAATTAATGGAATGCTATTAGTAGCAATAAGTTTTTCTCTTTTAACTAGCATTAAGTGGGATGAGGTACAAAAGCTTTTCAGTGGATTCTTGCAAACACTCATTATTGATAGAAGAGCAGTGTAGCATGTGGTGACTGCATTTTGTACTGTAGGCCCTAGCAAGGACTGGGTTCTGCTGGATGTGTATTCCCCCCTGCAGATGATCTTTCTGCTCTCATCTCTCTAGTGTATTCTCTGTGTAGTTTGGCCCCATACTTCTTCAGGCTTCACTCCTATCCTTTGCTGTCCAGGTAAATCCTACTTCTTCACCTTGTTTAACACTCAGACTCCAGCCTTGAGGTTCCTAAACTCTGATGTATGGAATTTGTCTGGGCCTTTTTTGGTGGGAGTGTGTGACAGTGTTCCCTCCCTCCTGTTAACTTTGTTTTTTGGTTGCATCCCTTTCCCATAACCTCAGACTTTCTACTCTGTGTGCCTCATACAGATTGTTGGTCCCCTCAGTGGAGTTGTTAGACGTGTGTCCACACCTCAGCTGTTTCTATGCTAAGCTGAGCTTTTTTGTCTTAAATACTTGATTAAAGCAGACTGCTCTTTAGCTGAGAATCTGTCTGGGCTGTGGACAAGTTCAACATATTCTGCTAAAGAAACAGCTACATCTGGCTGTGAACAGGCAGGTAGATTAGTGATGGAGTTAGTTGTCAAGAGGATTTACTGAGATGTTTGTTAATCTTGAGGTTTGCCTATGTTAACCTTCTTCAGGGGAATTGAGACAGCAGCCTATAACGTGCACATGAACAGTTCTTACATCTTAAGCAATAGGTGGAAACTCTGAACTGTCATATCTTGATTGTATTATTACAGTCATAGTGCAAGCAGCTATATCTATTAATACTCTAGAGCTTGCTCCTTTCAATTGCAAAACTCATCCTTTAAGAATGAATAAAGATTAGTTTCTATTGTGGTGTTATGGTTTGGGTTTTTTTACTGTTACCTCCTATAGGTGTTACTTGTATTCCTAACTGTTTCTGTCTATGGGACAGAGACCAGTAGGAGAGGTGTGTTGGATTTTTGCATTGATGTCTTATTTATTTTTTTTATTTTAATGCTGATGTTGTTTAGGTTTTTCTCCTGGACAGCTTTTTGCCCTTGGGGGTGGGCTGGTATCAAGTTATTGTAAGGAAGTGATGTGGTCTAGTAAAATGAGGTGTGTGGTCATACTACATACCAGCACAGATCTGAGCCTGGATGAAAGCATAATCTGCAAACTGATGCATGCAAAGAGCTTGGCT
This sequence comes from Zapornia atra, assembly GCA_013400835.1. Taxonomy (NCBI): domain Eukaryota; kingdom Metazoa; phylum Chordata; class Aves; order Gruiformes; family Rallidae; genus Zapornia; species Zapornia atra. The sequence goes on along the minus strand of VZTU01024635.1, from coordinate 4,353 downwards.
ATTGCTCTGGTGCAGACATGTCATAGAATCATAGAAGATTTCAAGTTGGAAGGAACCCATAAGAATCATTGAGTCCAGCTCCCTGCTCCTTGCAGGACTACCTGAAACTAAATCATAGGACTAAGAGTTAAGCTCTGACTGGCTTGATGCCATTACCACTTCCCTGGGGATCCTGTTCCAGGGACCGATATCCCCCATTCTGAAGAACCTTTTCATAATGCCCAGTCTGAACTTTCCTTGTGTCTCTAAAATGAGCGATTGAGCCGTAAGCGAAGAGTAACTAAATACTGAGCATTGATTTTGGAAGGGAAATCCAGCCATGGATTTTGAACGCAGACTATCAAGGTTGGCGTAGCTGTAATAACACATATGCACCTGTGTTTATTTCAGCTAGGATTGGCGTGTATTAGTGATTAAAATTTCTGAGAGAGAAGTGCAAAGATAGAGTGAAGTTCTCTTCAGTGGTGTTCAGTGGCAGGACCAGAGGCAATGGGCACGAACTAAAGCACAGGAGGTTCCCTCTGAACATCAGGAAACTGTGATGGTGACTGTACACTGGCACAGGTTGCCCAGGGAGGTTGTGGAGTTACTGTCTGGAGATGCTCAGAAGCCACCTGGATGCAGTCCTTGGCAACTGGCTTTAGGCAATCCTTAAAGAAGGCGGTTGGACCAGGTGACCTCCAAACATCCCTTTTGACCTCAACCGCTTGGTGAAAACACACCCCCCCAGGGCTAAATAATTATAAGGGATGAATAACTGTATTAAAATAGACTATTGGCAAAGAGACCTTACATGATAATCATAGAGATATAGAAGTCAAAGTTAAGTTACGCTTTGCAGATTGAAATATCAGAAGTTTTCAGCTTCAGCTGCTCATAGTGGTAGGTTCATGTATGATAGCAGATGACTAGACTGCCACTTGAAGATTTTTCTAGTCCTGTGGTCTTAAACCTATTACTAATACACTTCATTCATCTGGTTGTAGTAAGTCTTTATCTAATTTGTGCTTTGTAATCACAATTATGGGTTCTTTCTCTGTCTTTAGGGACACAATTATTTTTTCAGTCTATGGTTTTCTGTCACTTTAGGAAGTTATGCAAAAAGCAAATAAAAATGTTCTGGTTAGCTGGAGGGGGAAGTTAATTCATATAAGACGTTTGGGTAGACAACTTCTGCCTCTAAAACATCCAACTGAATGTGATTTATGGTACTAAGATTTCTGCATGCAGCCCTAATATCAATGTTTGTTTATAAATCATATTGATAGGAGTAGATGCAGTGTTATACCTGACTTTGCAATGCAAAACCCATGCTTTCTTTTAGCTCTTACAATTCAGTCTGTCCCGCTAGCATTTTTTGTGTCATCTTTAATTCTGTATCAAATAATTTGCAATAGGGTGTAAGGCACTTAATTTTGTATTATTTAACATTATATACAGAGCTGTGAATGAAAGAGCCTTGCTTATGTATATGAGTTCTTTTTATTAAAGCATTTGTATATTGGTTGTCCACTTGTGAAATGTTACAGAATGTTTTCCTTCTGTGGTAGAATGCTAGTTATCTTAAAGTTTGTTGGTTTCTGCTTGTTTGTTTCTGTGGGGTGGTGTTGTTGTTGTTGTGGGGTTTTTTGTTGTTTTTTAAGAATGAAAACACTCATGGTAACATTCAATAAGGTTTTTTTACTTGCCAAATAAATAGTGTACCAAAATATTACCAAGTGGTGTCTCCTTCCAAGGAGCAATACAGTGATTAAACCTGATGTCTACCTTATTGTCTGTTATCTTCTGCTTTCTGTCATGTTCCCCTTGTTTTCCCCATGGTATTCCTGCCACTCCTGAATGTTTTCTTTCTCCCCTTGTGTACAAATACTACAGCTGTTAGCCTTCTAAAAAAGTAATGCAAGATAGCTGAGGTTTCTACAAATGTTTTTTGTTATGCTGTTTTGAAAATAAAATTAATGTAAAGAAAAATAATAATTCCTGCTTCCTTCTCCCTGGTTCTTTCTGACTGTTGGAGGAAAGAAACAAATAAATCTTGCCTTAATAAATCTTAAAGTAGCCTCCAGGCCAAAATTATGTCAAAATTATAACTCTGGACAAGTGGTATTGTGAAATTTTGGTACCTAGGCTGGTTATGAGTTTTTTGCTTGTTTTAGAGTACCAGTGTAGGAACTTTCCATCAATGTTTTTGGAGAAAGAAATATTTTGCAGAATAAAAGGTCTGCTTTTTCAAATAGTGTTCATGTAGTAGTCTACAAAAGCAAGATACTAATTTATTGGTATACTGATCAAGTTCTGTATTCTACTTGGATATTTTGCTTCAATTATCAACCAGAAAGTTGTTCCAAAACTTCAGTTTAAAGCTAGAAGTCGTCCTCTAATAAGCAAGTATTCTTCACTGTCCGAGCTATTTATCTTTAGGCTTTTGTCTTATGGTGGTTTGGGGTTTTTTGGATGGAATCTTCCAGTGTTTCTGCTTTTTATAGTGGTCTCTACCTCTCTTCCACTTAACTATCTGACTGTCTCTCGTTGCCTCTGTAGATGTGCTCTCCTGATGTAGTAGACTTTGTGCACTTTTTATAATTTAAACTCTGTCTCAGTGGTAGGTGATGGTAGTCATACATAGTATTTCAGGCAAGTTCTTGCCAGTACCTTAAAATCTGTGTTAGATGTTGAGGTTTTGGTTTCATGGAGGTTTTTTTATTTGATTCATTTTGAAGTACCCTGTCTAGAACTAATGTTGCGTAGTGACTTTCGATGCCTGGAACTAGGCATAGGACCTGCCTTCGGCCCCCCTCTTTTTTTTCCCCTAACAGCTGATTTTCTTTCAGAATTGTAGCCTGTGTTGTTGTTTCAGGGTTCAAATGCAGTCTTTATAGTTACACATATTTCTGTCAAATATTGTCCCTCAGTAAAGAAAACATGGTCTGTCTCTGTGTCCATCCATCAGTGATTGCCAATTTAATAAGAAATAATTTTTAGTACCAGGAAGGTGCAAATTTTTATCACAGACTGATCAAACATAAATGGTCCCAGGGTAATATGATAACCTTATAAGTTACACTTATCCCTGTATTTAAAATCCCTACTTTAGCATGCAGACTTTTTTTTCCAAAATCTTCAAATATTGATATCTAACAGTCCAGCTGCAGTGGCAGTATTACTTTTTTGTTTTGCATTATTAGCAACTGCTGCCTTTTCATATGCTACAACTTAATTGGAATTTTAAAAATTGAAGTCTACTGCACCTTAATTTTTAAAAACCTTTAAAAAGTTTTTCACATCACATTGGTTTATGAATTCTCAGGTAGTGTCTGTGCAGTTGCTTTGATTTGAAAATATGAAGTTCTTAAGGGTAGATACAGTAACTTCTGATTGAATATATTTGTTACCAATTGTCACAGGAATGAAGTTTTACCTGCTATTTCTTTGAACATGGTTATTCAGCTGACCTTTTAGGGTATTTCAATATCTTCTTGATATGGGGTCATTACTATGTGGTAATACTTTTTTCCTTGGATTTAGCTATTGAAGTGCAATTTTATGGTTTTTTCCCCTCCCCCACAATGGCCATCTCAGTTTGACTCCAATTCTGTCTTTATTTCTATATTTCCCAGTCTCTGTAGCCTAACTCTCCTGTCTTGAGGGCTCAGATTACTACTTAGAACTAGGTGGTTGTTTGAATTCACTTAGCAGAATGAAAACTTTCATTACACCCCAACCAACAGCTTAAAACTCAGTTTTGTTCCTATGGCAGGGACATGGCCTGTGACCTCCATGTTGGAATTGTGTATGTTTCCAAATCACTTCTGCTTTCAATTTGGGCCTTTCAAAACAGAGACTTTATTTATGCACTGCTTGTGTCAATTTAATGTAAACATTCAATGTCTCAGTGTTGGCCAAATCATGTCCTGTGGGGTTGAATACTTAATGTGGTGTTGCTTGTGAAACTTGTTTTGTCATGTGTATGCAGGCTGGAGAATAACCTATGTCTTGACTAAGTGTGACATAGAGGGTCGTTTTGGTCATCAGCTTTGTGCATGTGGCTTTCTTGACAGAGGAGGGTTATTTTAATTCCAAGTTTATGAAGACCAGTATTTCCAGATGTAGTAATGGTTAATGAGGAGGCTCATATGGACAAATTTCACTGCTTCTCCTCAGTACTGTATAGCTAAAATGTGCAGACAGTATGTTGTGAACGTTTCTTACTTTTCTGAAAACCACCTGTGTGGATAATGTTGGCGTATGCAATAGTACCATGTGGTGGAATGGAAGAAGAATTATCCTGCAGCTGATGCACGTGCTGTTGGTTTTCTGGTTTAAAGTGCTGCGAGATCATAGAATCATAGAATG
>VZTU01024624.1:0-24567 GCA_013400835.1 Zapornia atra | reverse complement strand
CTTCTGGTAATATCCCTGACCCAAATGTCATTAACTAATCTGTTCTTTTACTTTTATTACACAGGAGTTCTTCCAAACAGTTATACAAAGTTATGTGATACATTTTTCAGTGGGTAGCTGGCAGTAGATGTACATGCCTGTATCATTATCACGTTGGAACAAAGTGTGATCTCCCAACATTTGCTGCACATGTCCCTTTTCATGTAAAATTCCGAAACCTTAAATTTCTTGGAAATTGCTATTTACTATATATAGTGTTTTTACTATACTTGTAAGCTGTCCATTAGTAAATTAAAAGAAAAAAAAACAAAAACCAGAAAGAGAAGTATTGAAGTATTGGAGGGCTGTGCAACACCCTGAGGGGCTTATGACTGTAGAAGTTATAGAAGGAAGAGAAATGTCTGTAGGTGATTAATTTAAATCTCCACTCTGTGGCTTTTAATTGGACTGTTAGAAATCTAAACACCTAAATTACATGACTGTCTTCTATTCATTTTCTGACTGTTCAATTTTCTGAATGTTCAAGAGCTTGTTCTAACCATGGGATTTCAGTGATCAGTCTCTCTGCATCCAACCCTTTTCTTTCCCTGATTTAGACTCAGTGGGATTTTAGCACACTCTGACAATTTCTCTGGTATTTCACAAAGACAGTCTTTATTACTCCTTCCAAAGTCCGGTTCTCTATAAATCTAACCATCCGCCCACATACCTGAAATACGAGTACTGTCAGCTTAATAGGTCATCAAAATATATAGGGATATTAAAACTCAGTAGCTTTGCAGTAGGAGGTATAAATGCAGTAACATGGGTAATTTCTGTGTAGAAGGTTAGTAATTAAATTGTAGCATATGTTCTTCTTTCACATGCCTTCTATAAATTGCAGGAACAGTTTCTATTTGAAATTTTGTATTGTCTAAGAGGGACAAAGAATGGTTGAGAATCCTGTTTTTATAATTTTGTAGCCTTTCTCCCCTCCTTCGCCAACAACAAACCTAAAAAGCATCTGATAGGAAAGTGAAGGTTTTTCTGAGCAAGAAAATAGAATGGGGTTAGCTTGAAAAATTATGGCAAGGCTTGCTCTCTCATGGTATCTGAGCCTGCTCTCATTTATCTTCATTTTTTGTGTCACTTTCAGATCGAAATAGGAGCAATGCATTCCGTATTTTTTTTTCCTTTTTTGGTAATCTAAGAAATATTGACCTATTCTGAAAATACGTCTTCCTCTTGTTACTTACAGCTTTCATTAGTTCAATTGTTCTTATTTTTGTATGCAAGAACTGTTCAGAAACTTGAGCAAAATGTAATGTTAGCTTAGGAGAGCTGGATGTGCTTGCTCCAACATACCAAGTGACTTCAATTGGCAGAGTTAACTTCTATGCCTACCTCTTTAGGTATTTTTTTAAAAGACATTATCCAAGTAGAAGCCAGCTAATGGACCTTAAATTACTGTAAGTGGTCTACAGAGCTACGGCATATAATTACATGAATCTACTTTCCTTGAAGTCAGCAGAAAAAAAAACATTGCATCAGTTTCATCAGGAAAAAGGTTGAGAGCCAGGCTGTCCTACATATAGGTCTGTCTGTTTCTTTTACCCTTGTAACTGAGCAGTGCTCTGTTCTGCGAGTATAGTTTGCTGTACGGGTTTAGTATAAAAACAGTATTTAATGAAATTAAAAGGAAGATTTCTTAGGCTGGCACCTGCTATATTAAGTTCTGCATGGAGCATGACTAAGGTTATACCTGTGAAAGTCCTCTGAGTTTAGGAAATATAACTGTCTCATTAAAAAAAGAAAAGAAGAAGGAAAAAAGGGGGAAAAAAGCATTCTGGGCTGTCAAAACAGCTGTTATGCTATGTTAGCTAATAGTGTAATATGGGTGGATGACTGTGTAGTGTTCTGGCTGTTTTCTTCATTAATCTGATCACAGCCCAGGCGACAGCAGCAGGGTTGTACCTTCTAATTCCCCAGCAAATGACCCATGTCTGTCTGTCTTTAATCAGACAGCCCCTTCATCATTCAAATTGCTTGGAAGTTGCTGGGGAAAGGCATGGGCACGCTCCTTTTGTCTAGTCATTGCTTGGTACTGGGAAAACCTGTGTGTGGGAGAAGAGGGTTAAAATCAATTGCACTGCAAACTACAATCACCTTTCATGGGAAACAGCCATTGCAATGTTTGTGCCAAACTAATAACGATAGGAACAAACTAACCTTTTGTACAGGCTTTGTGTTGGTGCCCTTTGCAGTAAAAAAAAATGACTGCTGCTTCTTTAAGTCATGGGAGCTCACGTTTGCTGTGACAGCTTTCCAATTGTTAAATAAACTCTTGCCCATGAGCAGCTGTCAGACAGATATTGCACTATGGGCTTCAGTTAAAAGGAACACCAGACAAGCATTTCAGTGCTCAGTGGCTCTTGTTTAAGAATTCTAAAGACACACCATTTTTTATGAGATAATAAGATTCCTTAACTGGAAAAAAAAAATAAAATCTAACATTCTGCAGATTTTCCCATGAACATTTTAGGATGTGATTGTGTCCATTTCTGGAAAAATATAAAAAAGTGTATGAATAGCTTGTAATCTCAAATATAGACTTTTGTCTGCTGGCAGGATGGGAGAACTGAGACGCAGAAATACGGATGTTAGGCCTTATAAATAGTACTAATGACATTATTTTAACTCCTGTGGGAAGGCAAGAGTAATTATACTGAGCTTCTTCAGAGCTGTAGAATGCCATTTCATCATTTGTACTTTAGGTAGTAATCTAGAAAAACCCTTCCAAATTTATCTCTTTTTTTATGTTGGGCACTGCTGTGCTAGCTTCTGTACAGGCAAGTAAGAAGATCTGATAGGCTAAGATGAATATGCAAGAAAATAATCTTTTAAAGGTAAATGTAGTCAGCACTGGAAGAAGCATTATTATTTCCATTAAAGTTATAGCTGGAGGGAATTGCCATTAAATTAGAATGAAGGTGGAATTTTTCCACCTGGACTAGGAATCAGAAGTTGTCTAGGGCTGCACTCAAGGCTAGATAGGAGATTGTAGTTCAGCTCACCTGGCTGGGTATAGAATGGGTTAGTTCTGCAGATGCAGATCATCTCACTGGTGAAGCCATACCCAGAGTACTGTGTTCAGTTTTGGGCCCCTCACTACGAGAAGGACATTGAGATGCTTGAGCATATTCAGAGAAGGGCTACAAGGCTGGTGAAGGGTTTGGAAGACAAAGCTTATGAGAAACAGTTGAGGGAGCTGGGATTGTTTAGTCTAGAGAAAAGGAGACTGAGGGGAGACCTCATCACTCTCTAGAACTACCTAAAAGGTAGTTAAGGAGGTGGAAATTGGTCTCTTCTTCCTGTTAGCTAGTGACAAGACAAGGGGAAACAGTATGAAATTGTGCCAGAGGGAAATTTATGTTGGATATTAGGAAAACTTTCTTTACTGAAAGGGTTGTCAGATATTGGAACAGGCTGCCCAGGGAAGTGGTTGAGTCACCATCTCTGGGGGTTTTTAAAAGAAGAGTAGATGTTGTACTTGGTGACATGGTCTAGTGTTGGACATAGTAGGGCTGGACAGATGGTGGGACTCAATGATCTTGAAGGTCTTTTCCAACCATAACCATTCTATGATTCTATTATTCTGTGATTCTATGCCTCTTTCCATTCACTGACGCATAAGTCTAGTTCAATTGCAAATCAAAACAAAACAAAACCAGACCTAGGAAAAAACCCTTGTCTGGGTGACACCTTCAAGAGGTAAGTTGTGGTCTAATTGTGTGGAGGCAGGTATTCCAATGTATAAGATGTATTTATTGAAAAACTCAGTAATATTCTTGCAAATTAAAGAGGAAAATAATCTGTATTTCATTTACAAGTAGTAGTAATAAGTATTTTATGTTTTTTAAAAGCAAATTCTTCCAAAATGTCAAGTTAACTAACTAATATATGTTCTTACCATTCCAGTTTCCTTTTAGGACAGAGAGGAATATATCCAGTAAATACAAAGCAGTGGGAAATGAAAAAAGTTAATTTAAAAATCAATTTTCCCTGATTTTCTATCAACTGCTCTTAGAAATAACACCCAGAATTTTTATAACTGAAATGGATCATAAAAATATCTCAGTGTGTTCAATTATTTATTTTATGCTTTTGTAAACACTTTTGGGTAATGGGTTTCACTTTTTCACCTTTCATATACCTCATTCTTTCACACAGAAAAATAGAAATGATTCGAAAATGGAAAATGATAGCTTTTTTGGTTTTGTTTTTGTTCATACTTGTTCTTATGAGTTGGTAGTGTTCTCACAGATATCCCTGATGGGCCTAAAGCCATGGTAAACATAATATGCCATAAGAGGTGAATTTTAACAATCTGATTTCTATATAGAACTAAATGTTTATACAGTCTAAGGACTTTGTGGAGATTTAAACCAGGAAGTTAATTTATTTTATATCAGATTTTGGAAAGCAAGGTATAGAAGGGAAGGTTTGGGAGCACTAAACAGTGATGGAATCAATTGTAATAGTCAATGAAAATGTAATTAGTCCCTCAATCCCAACATACATCACTTTCATGTGGCCACGTTAGAGATGTAGGATGTGAATGAGCAAAAAAATACAGCAGTAAGACTACTCTTGGTGACACAGTGCAAAAGGAGAAACCGAATACAGACCTTGAGTCTGTTGACTTGTTGCACCGATTAACCTCTGTTGAAGCTCCGTGGAATAGCATCAGCACTAGCCTGAAGGGCTGCTTGTTTGGAGGCTTGGAGGTAGGTAGCTAAGTGACTCAGATGCAGAGAGATATTCAGGAGATATTCACCAAAGAATGTCAAAACAGCCTTGTCAAATCCCACAAAGGGTAAGAAGTGTTGAGAAAATGTGTTCCTGTGCAGTCTGCTCTAGGTTATCCTGCTCTGACACGGACGTTGGACTATATGATCTTCAGAGGTCCCTTCCAATCCTTGGCATACTTCAGTCAGTATAGTCTTCTTCCCAAAATTTCGGAAATATAACTTGGCATTCTGCAAATCTAGACTAGAAGTCAGTCTTTATCAAGTGCACTGAGAAGATTTTAAAAGGTAGACAGTCTTCTGAAAGCTTCTAGCCGCTGGGGAACTAGATCAGTTAAAATTGCTGAGTGATGAATGAGAGGAGTGATATAATTTCAGTCTAAAATTTTTTCATTAATTTGGTTTCTGTTTTGTTTTGTTTCTGGGGTTTTGTTGGTTTGGTTTTTTTTTTTATAAATTCACAGTGGTTTAAGATGTAATTTTTATATGTCTGAAATACCTGGAATCCATGGAGGAAATAAAGGAAGAGCTGTACAGAGTGAAATCACTGTGCTTTATCCAAAAAACTGGAAGGGAAAAATGAAGATATGACACAATAGAAAATGGAGGATATGATACAATAGTTTGGAGCATCAAGTAAGCCAGGCCAGGGGCAAAACAGTAGTATCATGGGTGGAAGCTATGGATAATGAGAAACCATGGTTACAACTTGCTGGTTGAATTTCTGCTACAGGCTTTTTTGAGGCCTCAAAGACATTTTGAGCTAAACCTTGAAAAAGTCTGTGTTTACTGTGTCAAAGTATTCTGCTTGTCTGAAATAGGATTCAAATGGGATTCACAAGAGACAGTGCATTGATTGGGGAGTGATCCATTATTAAGTGAGAAGAGAAATTTGTCTTAAATCTGGCACTTTTGTAAAACTCAGTACCTTCCTGTCTAGGTAGTTCCCATTCCTCTCTGTCCACTTATTATTTTGGGCTGCCAGAAGGTCCTTCATGATAGATATCACAGTCCTGAGTCTTTTGTGTTTGGATGACTAATCATTTTCTTCTAAAGCATGAGGAAAGATTATTTAATAAAAGTAGCCAAGTTGGAACTCCATAATAGAGATTTTGCCCTTTTAAAATATTGATTGTGGTTTCACAAAAAATATAATAACAACCATGGGAAGAAGAAGTAAAATCAGTCCTCCATGTTCTTTCTTAGTCTTCCAATTTTTCTGTATTGCAGGAGAAATGGAGTCTGTCTTTTTCCTGTCTTTCATGACTAATTTAAGCAGTTATTCTTTGGATATCAGACTAAGGCTAGAAAATAGGATAAATATGTGTATCTCTTGCTTCAGAGAAGAGAGCTGTGATAATGGCATGGATGAGTAGGAGTAGGGAAATAATTGCCCCCCTGTACATCGGTGGGGCCCAACCTTGAGTACTGTGTTCAGTTTCAGGCCCCCTGCTACAGAAAAGACACTAAAGTGCTAGAGTATGTCCAGAGAAGGGCGACTGATGAGGGTGGTGATGGGACTGGAGAATAAATCCTCTGAGGAGCAGCTGAGGGAACTGGGACTGTTTAGACTGGAAAAGTGGAGGCTGAGGGGAGGTCTAATTACTCCTTACAACAACCTGAAAGGAGGTTGTGGAGAGGCGGGGGCTGAACTTTTTTCCTTAGTGACAAGTGATAGTACAAGAGGAAATGGCATCGAGTTATGCTAGGGGAGGTTTAGACTGGATATTAGGAAAAACTTCAAAGAGATGGTTGTTAGGCATTGGAACAGGCTGCCCAGGGAAGCGGTGGAGTTTCCATCCCTGGAGTAATTTAACAGATGGTTAGTTGTGGTGCTGAGGAACATGTTTTAGTGGTGGCTGGCAAGTTAGGGTGATTATTTGCCTTGATGATCTAAAGGGTCCCTTCCAACCAAGACGATTCTGTGACTCTCTGATACGATGATGAGTTGGAAATCAAACTTTCAGCCTTGGTACTTGACACAACCTTTTTCTGAACATGACCCTGCTGGAATAAACTTGTCCCATGGGTTCTTCCCTGCTACAAAATGTGACATGGCACAGAAACATAAAAACTGTATTGAATCCAATACTTTTCTAGAGAGTTAGATTTACTGGGCGCAGGGAGCTAAGCACGCACAGCAGCAAATTGCTGCCTGTTCCCTGGTGAAAAACTGCAGCCAGGAGCAGGCATGTGTTGCCAAAACAGCTTGTGCCACCTATGGCCGCTGCTAGCTGTCCTGCTGCTGATTCCTTGGAGTGTCCAGGGAGGGGCTACAGGTCAGAAGATTTATTTTGGTTTGTCAGCTTGCTTCCTGTTGCTGTTTCTTTCTGCTTCTGCTATTGGCTGGGAGAGGGACGTCAAGGCCCTCAGGAAGGGTGTTGGTGTGAGAGAACTGTAGGTCAGGAAGGTTGTCCTGGCAGGTTCCATACCAGCTCTGCTCTGGTGATCTTTGCTACAGCTAGTAATAGATACAATGGCATGCTTGGCTTATAGCTGTCTCAGTGTGGTGGCCACTGTGGAAACCTCTGTAAGAATCAGATCACCAAGACTGGGTAGAGGTTCTTTTGAAAAATAAAATTAAGAAAAAGAGGATCAGTTAGGCTCTATTGCATCTGGAAACAGACCTTGCTACCTGTCAGCAAGAGGCAGCTACAATGATATACATGATGGTGGAGAGTGCCTGCCTTGGAAAGCACCAGGTAAACTCCAGCTGATGAAAAGTAAAAGAAAGGAAAAAGGAAGTGGGTCAGATTTCAGTGAACAACAGAGAACATCATAAAGGTGTAGCTTGAATATTCCAAGCTTATTGCTCTTTAGCAATTTTTGTATTTTTTGTATTCAATTTTATCAACATATTCTGACTTTTTTTTGCTTTTCTTGTGCTATACAATTGTACACAAGTTCTATCTGCCAGTGTTCTGATTGGATGTGTCTCTTTTCTTTTTGGTTTCTGTAGGATAAAAGCATGGGTAGATAAGATGCAAGAAGATCTCGTAACGTTAGCACGAACTGCAAGTGGAGTGGACCAGCTTGCTGCGGTGAGTAAGAAGATGCGCCTTAGGCTGCTGTAACTAGAAAGTGAAGTGAATGGTGTGCATCATCTAAACATTAAAATCATTTCATCCCAACATGGTAAAAATATTTTGGGGAATTAAAGTCTGCAATGCTTTCTGAGAGAAAAGTGAATAATACAGAAATCCATCAATTCCCTCAATGTTGCAGCTCACTCATTGCTAATATTTATTCAGCTTTGCAGCATCAGGCATAAGGCTTACCACTGTTGCAACACTTCCATGTGAAGCAAGCAGGTTGTATGTTATATGTTTGTCAAATGCAGTATCCAGGAAGCAATCATGCACAACAGTGGAAAATTCTGCTCTCTATTAACAAGGGAGACAATTTTTCTGCCACATATTTCCTGAAATAAGGCAGCTTTTGGTTAGAAGAAATGTAGATGAGAATAAAAACTACCTTTATTCAGCTGTTCCAGTTTAACCCCAAGTGTGTTTTAGGGCAGAATTTGTAATTCTTTTATCATTGGGAAGAAACATTTGTGCTATTTTCCATTCATAGAAGGTAAAAACACATCTAAGAGTGCAGCGAAATAAAGTCACAATTCAGAAAATGACAGAATTTTACTGCCTATACAGCTTTGTGTGTATACATCATGATCCAGTATACACCCACATGATCATACATTTCCCTCTCCCTTTCCCTGCACAAGTTATGCTTGGTGACATGGTCTAGTGTTGGACCTAGTAGGGCTGAGTAGATGGTTGGACTCAATCTTGAAGGTCTTTTCAAACTGAAGCCGTTCTATGATTCTATGATAAGTCCCATGACATGTTCTGTGAACCGATGAGTGTCTCGGTTGATATAGGACTGTATAATGAAGGGAAACAAAGCTGTTACATCAGGAAAAGAAGTTATTTTGTCAGCTGACAAAAGCCCTTGATGCTGGGGAACTGAACATGAAACAATGAGATTTGGTTTTCAGAAGTCATTGTCTCCCCAGTGATCCACAAAATGAATAGTAGCTGTGTTACAAAGCCATTAAGAAACACAGAAAAATCAGGTGTGAAGTTTATCAGATTCAACACTGTGTATCAGTGTATTGCTTTGGCCTTAAAAGATTTTTTACCCAGACATCCATATATCTCATGTGAATCCTGTTCCAGAAAGGCATTTTCTTTTTCCTGACTGCAAAAGGAGGTTAGATGACTAGCTCAAATGTCCATGTTTATGTTTTGGTATCTAAATGAGATCACCACCATCCGATAGAAGGAAGAGCTGTGTTACTTCATGTACATGAGGAACATAAATTAAGATTGCAGAAATTATTTAAGTTCTGGCCTTTCTTAATATTTGGGTGCTTCTATTGCAACACAATTTAAGGCAGAAGCTTTAGATTAACTTTTTATTCTTGGAAAATCCCAAGCACACATGGGTTACACACATGAGTTTCCAGCATAGGAGCCCAACAACACAGAAATGTCTATCACTTGACCTTTCTGAGGAACCATAAGATTTACCCAGCATGGAACATTGTTGGGAGTTTTTGTAGGTGGCTTTCACACGTATCTGGTGACAGAGTACAATGAGGCTTGAGAATGATGTTTTTCTCTCCAGGTTTTACTGAGGAGTTTCCTCTAAGAGGACGGATGGCCCTTTTTCTCATCTGATCTAGGTGTGGTCTGTTCCCTTTTCCATTTGACATGTCTTGTTTCCCCACTGTCTCCGAATCAGCATCATGCCTCTGATTCACCATTGGGCTTTCTATTCCATTCCTGATGTACTGTGTGGACGATCTTTCATCTCTCCTCAACGTGTTCTGTGTTTCCATCTCAGTTTCTTTGCTGCTTAGCCAGTCTGCCTTTCTCCTTTACATTGGCTTCTTATCCCTATTTTAGGTTCCCACCTAGCTTTTTCCAGTTCAGCACCTCTCTCTCAACTTCAGTTTGCCTTAGCATTTCCAAAACATTTTGTCCAGGTGTGTGTGGCGAGCCTGTCCCAATATTCCTATTGCATTGCTTCTCTTCCCCAGGTAATCTTGTTCCCCCATCTAGCCTTTCACTAATTCTCAGTCCCAGACCTGTATGCTTTTCCTACTTCTCCGCCCTGCCCAGTCTCTTCTCTCCTTATTCTTTGCCTGCCATTTTCCAGTCTGTTATCTCCTCTTTCCATTTCCCAATCTCTTGCATTTTGTTATTTATTCAGTCTTCATCTCCTCTTTCTCCCAGTGTTTAGTCCACAAGGGTGTGGAGATGACCTGAGAGACCACAGCAAGACTGAGCTTTAGTTGAAGGGGAGGCGTGATGTTCTCTAGATGTGATGCTTTTTGGGTTGGATGGAATACACCTGTGTGTAGGTTCTCCGGGATTTAGCTGATAAAATCTCTCTAGTTATCTGCAGGTTCTTCTCAGGCTACAATTCATTAAACACCAAGTGCATCCTCTAATATATATGTGGAGTTTTTAATAGTGAATTTCAAAGGGAAATGAGTTACAGAGGATTTCTTTAGCAAAACAGTGAGTTAATGTCTCACTTTGCCTAGCATTTCCTTGCGAAAACCAAATAGTAAAATAGATAATGAAAAGCCAAGAGATTGACACTGTCACTCTTTTTTACCCTGAGGAAAATGTTTATGTAGTTAACATTCATCAAACTTACAAGCTGCTAAAACAGTCTTAGGATGAGAAGTGCCGGACAAACATAGTATGTAGAGCTACCAGCTGTACTTAAAGCATACCAGTGACATTCATGCTGAACAAAACGTTAGCCTGTGAGTACTGAAGGTAAATTCTTTTCTGGAAGTCAAAACTTATAGCACACCAAGCAAATAATGTTGTCTCAGAAGTTACCCATAAAGTGGTTAATATGTGCTTGTAAACCTAGGATTAAAATCATGAAGGGGGATGCTTCCATGTAAAAATATCCTTCTATATCAGAGCTGTTTGTTTGACCTAAATTGCATGATGTCTTTCTCTAGACACAAGGTTTTAATTAGCTCTCTTGCCTGCAAGGGAGAATACAAAGCCCTTTAAGGTGTGAGCCACACAGTCTGTCCCTGTCCCTCGTGTTTACAGGCTATTGTCACTTTCCCATTTTTAAATGACGTCTTTTTTTTCCCCCCCTGCTTGCTGCCTATTAACATTTAGTCAGATCTCTTCTGAAACAAATCACAATCTTGGAAAAATGTAGACTACAAGACATTAAAAACAACATGCTTGCACGCCTGTCACTTTTATTCACAGAATTTGTCTTCAGTTACTCAAGCTTTAAAAATAATTAACAATCAGACTGGCTTTTCAGCTTTTTTTCTGATTCATTACTTCCTCTAACTCCAGAATTTTTTGGACCGAGTCTGCAGTCTTCATGTCGTTGGAAAACTTAAAAAAAATACAATTGTTTGGGTTTTTCTGCTCTTCATCCCTCCAAATGCAGAATGCTTAATTAAAAATAAGAGAAAAAGAGCGGAGGGCTTCTGTCCTAAAATGGTAGACATGACATTCAGTGAGTGAAGAGCTGTAGCACCAGCAGGTGTATGTGGTCAGACATTTTTTTGATAGTTGAAATATTTTTCCTTGTTCTAGGGAAAATCAGTTTGACCAAATCTTTTATGAAGATCTCTAAAGTGACCAAGATAGCTCTCAAAGTAGCACCTTTACTATGTTCCCACCTGGAGTAAATTAGCTCTTCAAAAACCAAGACTTTTCCAATTAGCTGCTGTGCCATGCAAGTTTATGGTGTTTTCATAACTTCCTGAAGATATCTCAGGGCTCCCCAGTGCTATACATGCTTTTGACCAGAGTGCATGTAAAACTTTAAGAATAATAGGTACTTCCAAAGGAATAAAAACTTAAAATCTAAACCAATGTTAAATTCAAGTGACAGACTTGTTAGGTGAATAACAGATCTGATAAGATTAGTCCCTACATAAGTGTCTGATTTATTTTGCAATGTGAGCATAGATACCTAGGGAAACAACATTTTTTATATTTAAGGTGTTTACATTCATCATGTACTCATTTACTGGAATCATGTTTAAGGAGAGGAATTCCCCTGAGAGGAGGATTTCCTTTTCTTTGTTCATTGACAGATGACTTGCATTGACTTGGAATCACAGTAATGTCCTAGTGGCTAACCACTCTTCCTCCTGCTATTTGCACATATAATAGAGGAAACCATTGCAACTTTGATTAATGACAGTTTTTCAAACCATCTATATCGTGAAGACATACATGGGAATATTCCATTTGTGTTAAAAAAGAGGAAATATTTGAGAATTTATTGAGTTACTTCAATAGTGACTATGTTACTAGTGACATTTCACATACAGTGACAGCATCATGATCTCTGTAGTGAGAAAAATAAGGCTTGGATTTCATTAAAATATTTCTACACTTAAACATAGCCTTAATAAAGCAAACCAGTATAATTGGGGTAGAAGGATCAGGCAAAATGTATATGGGAGATAGAGAGGCAGATGAGAGATGAGGTTTATTATGGTGCACAGTGGAAACATTATCTTTAGTTTATAGAAGTGCCTTCACTCACTAATAATATAGGCCATACAGAGAGAAAGATAATCCAACATAGAATTGAGCTCAGATTTTATTTTTTCCATTTAAAGCTTTAACTCCAGATCATTCTTCCTCTGAATTAATTGTGGTGAACTATTAGTTTGCTGGCATGGCTCTGTAAGAATACTAGTAATACCTAAATGTAAGTTCTGTTATCAGTAATATCGATCATTTTCAAAGTATATTGCCTCCTTGTACCCTTCAAATCTTATTTATACTACCTGGAAATGGTCTCCAAATGGTCTTCCAAAAATAGTTTTAAGGTACATTTTTAAATACTGGGTTTTTTTAGACATAAATAGAAGTTTGAGCAAGATCTGGGAGAAATCCAACTTGGATTTAATGCCAATGTAATATCCTCATTACAGTAATGCAAAGATTACTTGAACAAGGCAGGAAGTCAGGATTCAAGATGACAAAATGCTCATCTGGTTGAAAACTGGCAGAGCTCCACCTACTTCAGTGGGTTACATTGATTTACCTTAGCTAAGCTTCATGATATTACTGATAACAACATTGACAATTCAAACAGGTAAAAACTACTTCAGGAAATAAACAAAACCCCCCATTTTAACACAAGAAACAGCGGCTATAGCTTGATCTTACTGCTGCTGTAGCCGCCCAGCTGAAAATGGTGACATTGAGTCCTTTCTATGATTTAAAAGATCTATTTTTTTCCCTAGAAGAGCAAAAGGAACAGAGATTTGAAAACAAGAAGTCAGGATACACAGGAGAATCTTTTTTAAGGAGGTGCAAGTTATCCAGTGTGCTTCTTTAAATGTCTCTCAGCAAAGACACAGCTTAGTATATGCCCTTTGAAGTTATAAATATTGTGTTTTTAAATAAAAAATAAACAGTAATTTAATTGTCCTTTCAACTCAAGAAAGTTCATGCAACTTTGTCTTACTCATGAGATCTCTGTGCTGTCAGGCATTATGAAGCTCCTCTGGTTTGAATGATATGCGGTTTTTACAGAGCAAATAGACTTTTAGAAAAAAAACCCCAACCAAACGTAACAGCTTAATAGAATTTTATTCTATGTAGCAAAATAAATCTTGAGGATCTATCTAATATCACTAGCTTCATATATCAGTAGGCATTTTGTCTTAGTAAAGACAAAAAAACTGCACACAAAGTGCAAAGTCCCATTCTACACTTGGGAATGGTTACCTCAGCCTGCAGCAAAAACAGGTGAAGAGCCTACTGAGCTACAGAAATAAACACAAAGTCCCATTTTGATGGAAGCATGCTCAACTTCACAGCAAAGGCCCATGACTAAGCTAATTGACAGCTCCCTTAATCTAATAAACTACAACAAGTATGCTTCTGATTTCCAGCTCCTCTAAAATACCTCAAGGGACAGGAGAGAGGAGGGGGGGATCCCTGCAGTACCCAGAAAGGAAGACCTCAGAGCAGAAAACATGCCTTATAGCAACGCACGAGGTTGTCTGTTCCAAATCAATTGAAGAGAATCCTTTTTACATAAACACAGTATTGAAAATGTGGGGCTGAGTTAAGAGCTTTGACGTGACAAACATGCTGGAGCTTCACGTGACTGCTACGGAAAAAGTGCCATCTTGTACTGTGTAACCTTTTCAAGCGATGGCATAATTGAACGAAGCCGCACAGAGAAAGGCAGTTCCAAGGAAATCTAGTCTCTAAATATGTTTCCTTTTTTGATACATCACTGCAAAAACAATCCATGCATGATGTTCATAAGGCATGATGTTATTACAGTCCCAGGAGCTGTAGAGTGAACCCATATAGACTGACTTGGCCTTTAAATGATATTCATACTGAGATAGAAATACCATTTTTTCCAGCAAAGTGAAAGAGCTACACACAAATATTTGATATGTGGTGATGAGTTCCATTCACAGAATGAATCCACCAGCAACTGTTAGGATTTTTTTATTTATTTTCTCTCTTGAATGCTGTTTTATAATAATTAGCTCTTTCTTGCTGAACACCCAGCCGAGGTTCTGCATGAGCACATTTCATCCATTGCTCAGTGTGAGGTCTATGTGCCTAATGCACAGATGGTGTGAGTCTGCTGAAGTGCTCATGTTGGAAGCAGATTCCTCATCCATGCTTTTAGCTTTTCAGGTCTTGGATCAGTTTCTAGAGTTTAACTGAGATGAGTGACTTGTGAGAGTGACTGGTCTCTGATTTGAACTGCCCTGGAACAGGGGTGTTCAGGAAAGCTTCTTTCTGCCAGGAAGAATTATAACCTAGGGGTAATTTCCTGTTGGACTCATTACAGATTTTAGCTAAGATAGCATTATGTTCTAGAGGCTCTACAGATAGTGGTATGGCACTAACTTACTACCTATAGGAGCTGTCATATGTAACTTCTTTGGTTCTCTTCATTACCTGTGTAGAGGTCTGTGCAACAGCAAGCTTTAAAAGCTTACTTGAACTTAATGGAAAAGTTGTATCTGGATGAGTCTTCCCTACTGTCATAGGTGGTCTGAAATTGTTGTTTCAGAAGGTGGGTTAACAGACTACTTAGCAGCAAACGTTTTTATACCTACTATTTATTTTTCTGTTATTGGGGTGATATTTATTTGGCTTTTGCTTTGCAAAGGCTTTATATAAATTCGGAACTATTTATTAAAAATATTGAGCCCATCCATAGAATTTAAATTTACATTTATTTTTATCTGCTTTACTATCTTTTTTTTAAATATACTGTATTTATTAAGTTGAATTACATTTGAATATGCTTTAGATAAAGGCAAAGAGTTTTTTACCTCATGCTTCTCTCTAATGAACAACCAGATGGACCTAGGGGATACATGGCCATGTTCCAGAGTATACTATGTTCACCCTTCATAAGGTTGAAGTAATGGAGAGTTTTATGACTGATAAAAATGTAAAGAAGAAATGTGAGATGGTTTAATTTTAAGCATAAGAATCCAAACACAGTTCTTTTATATTTCTCTGGAGGTCATTTCCGTGGACTTTGCAAGTCTGGATTTCATTTGAATGTTTTGATTCCTATAGATTCTGATTAGTTTGTCACTATTTTGACCCTGAATTTTAAGTCACTTCTGATGCATGACCTCTAAAACATTCCCCTGAATGTGGAAAGTGTAACTAATACCATAACACTTGCAGACATAACTTGCATAACTGTAAAGCTGTTGACTGTACTCTCTATTGCTTCAAGAAGTGAAAGCGAGTGCTTAAATGAGTCCGGCACAGGAATTAGGGAAAATTTCATATTCAGTGAATAAATTTTGCAACCCACTAGTCACTGTGGCTGATCTTAATAGTCAGGAAAATGCTGTAGCCTTTTTTTTCCCTTCCTTTGTCTCTTTTTGTTGTCCTTCGTAGAACAAAAGCCTAAACCAATTTTTTTAACATAAAATAGAGAGGCTTTTTAACCATATAATCCAAATTAATCTAAATTTTGAAATCAAAGCTAAAATAACACCTTGACAGGTGTTTCAAAGTTGTTAAAGCACTTCTTTCAGCCTCTTTGGGTTGCTGGTCTTATACATGCTGAAACTTACCCTGAGTTCAGGGGATTTTCATGAGTGGTGCTGGTAGATCTGCAACAGTAGTTTTCTGTCAGAGTGCACTTCCTTACATTGTTTTTTCCGAGGAGGGAAGGAGAAAAATATGGAAGTGGTTTTTGATTTGTTTTTTTTTTCCCCTAGCTGCCTTCAATAACGTGTAATAAAATAGTTTATCAGTAAGGGGATCAGTTGAGTGCACTGTGTATGAGCTGGTGCTCTGAAAAGCTGAATACTTTCTAAGCATATATTGGCTGTTATACACTATTTACATTTATATCTTTTGCCTCATCCTTCAGGTGAAGTCATTAGTTTGCTGTCTGAGTGGAGGGTGGCAAAGGGGACTGAGGTCAGGTTTATTTTTAGAATAGAATTATGAAGGGGTTGGTACCATGAAACATGGGCATTTCAGGCATTCATTGAGAAGTCAGAGTTTGTTTACCAGAATTAATGTATGAGATGGATTAGAGGGTCACAAAATACAGTAACAGGGTTGGGGTTTTTTTGTTTGTTTGTTTATAATACAGTATTTATAAAGCTATGTCCTACTTGGGGTATACCGCTGCCACTGCTATGTCCGACGTGCAACCAGATACCAGGCATTAAAAATAGAACCCTCCAAACTAAATTCTGTTGAGTTTACACATTACTAACCAACGTTGAGATGTCAGGAAAATGAAATCACTTTTAAAAATTCAGGCTGGGAAATTTGAAGAAACATCTGCAAGTTCTCTTTGTAATCCGAATGGAAATTAAAAGATTGTGAAAACACAGGGAGCCTCATTTATTATTTGCAGATGCTCCTCTCCCTCTGCTCCCTTAGCAATAAATTGGCATTTTGAAGAGTTCCTTCTTCCAGCAAGCAAAATCAGCTGTAAATCACTGAGAATAGGTGGCTGCATTAACAAAGCTTGCTCAGGCTCAAGGGAAGGGGTGGCCTAATATTACCATAGTTTTAATTACTATTTGGTGATCTGGATAATCTTTGAGCAAAGCACGGTTCTTGGTTCATTTATAACTTTCCATTGGCTTTACCACTAATAAAATCTGTTTTCATGGAAGCTGAGAACAAATGAAAGATTTTCCTTAAAAAAAACCCCACAAAACAACCCATGCCATAACCGACAAACCCCTGAAGATTATAGCTAAGTGTTGTTAAAGTCCTGTGGTTAGTAAAACACCAAAAATACTCTGCTAGTTCCCTGCAACTTAAAATTACCTTCAGGGAGAGAGTCAGTAGGTGTTAAATTGCATTAAGAGGCAGGACAAAATTTCCTGTGAATAAGTGGGTTTGAAAAATTATGTAAGTGCCCACCTAAGATGTGCCAAAATGCAGAAGAAATGTGAAACACTTTCTTCCTATTGTTCTTCTATTGCAAGAAAGATTCACTTGTACATGTTGTACTCATCATGAGTTGGGATTTTTGTGTTCTCAGCCAGTCGCAGTTAATAGCCCGAGCTGAAATTGCTGTGAAACCAATAAATGATGTAGTTTTGTCATTTAATAATGTATTGCTATCACTGTGAGACAAAACTGAATGCCTTAAAATACATTTTTCTTAACAAAGGAGGGTTTAGTTCTGGTTTTGATGTTGACACAATAGCAGAGGTACAAAGATGAACTTATGTTTAATTAAGGTTTAAATACAGTGACAATTACTAAAATTAATTCTTAAAGTCCTTTAGACTACTTTGTTAATTATCTAACAGCCAAAAGCGTCTGGTGATTCCATCCTATGAGGTATGCTGATTATCTGCTTTCCTTTGAGTAGGCACCTGAGTGAGCCAATTGACTCTGGCACTACTTACACTCTCCCTGATGTTACCTGAGGCGTGCTGCAGAATCCACCCTGAATGTATTACTTAAGAATGGGCTGCTTCTGATTTTTTTCCCCTCATATACACATCACTACTGTGATATGTTAAGGTTTTCAAACCATCAGCTGCCCTGACACTTGTTACCCCAGGTCATTACAGCAGTCAGTGATCAAGTGATTCTGAAAAGCAACAGATACAGTAAACTACTGGGGTGGTTTCTTCCTTTGTGTTGTTGCCATGAATTTCAAGAATGAAGGCATCTGTGAGTTGCTAGGAAGCAGCTGTAATCTTATTTATACATTATATATAGCAGGGAGTAAGGCATATTTAAAATACTCAGACTGATTTCTTTGAACACACAGAATGCTCCTAGGGAAGGAACATTTTCCAGTGTGTTCCACAATGGTTTGCGTGTGATTTAAAGAAATGTCGTGTGAGTTAAAAAAAAATCTCTGGCATGTATTAGAATTAGAAAGTATTTGTATAATTTTTGAAATAGGATACAGTAATAAGAAGAGAGAATTTGCTCCCTCTGGGCAGATTATATAGTTGTTTGTGACTACTAAAAAATGAGTTAAAGGAAAGTATCTACATTAATCAAAGTTAACAATAACAGTCACTGAAATGGATCAGGGTGGTTATTTCTTGCTCCCAACATCTCTTCATATGCTTGGATGTCTATCAAACGGTCCGCCTGCTCTGCTTTTCTCACATAAATGAGGTCATGGCATGAAATTTTGTAGCAATCATGAAGCCAAAAAATAAAAGTGTGAATATATGTGTGTTATAAAAAAAAAAAAAATTGAACCTTTTTCTGACTCAGTAGAACACCCTGATTGTTATTTTTTTCTGATAAACCAATATAATTTTGTCAAAATATTTGTTCTGAAAATTTTATTGTTACCCAAAATTTCGGGAAGAACTTTTCAAGCTAGTTGGTTTCTTTCTCCCCAGGATTTAATACTGATGTTTTGGGGATCAGTCTGTATGATTTTGTTTTAGTTGGAGAGCGTGAGAACGGAGAGCAATGAATGAGCACAGAACTCAACAACAACCTGGCCCACGTTGAAGTAGATGGGTAAATTAGAAAAATAATCTTTTAAGTTACCCTGTTAGCTATGTTTTTATTTAATATTTTGATTTGTTGTTTTGATTTTGTTTGCTTGGTTATTTTTTATATTCTACTTCAATCAATAATTGTAAGCCAACTCTCTTTTGTCATGAAAAGGACGGGATAGAAACACTTGTATTAGGCTGATTAAAGCTCTGGAAATGCCTGTTCCTTTCAGTAACTGTAAAGATGACTTGGGTCATCTTGCTCAGCTGTAGGTTTAGAAATCTCAAAGCTACATAAATTCCCAACTAAGTGGCAGCAAAGAGCAAATGTAATTCTTCATTTCATATTGGTTTTAGTAGGCAATTACACATTGTAGCTTTGGCATTGGGTGGCACCTAAAGCATAAGCCTTAGATGGGATTTAAGAAGTTATCTTAAACCTGCTGGCTGTCCTGCTGCTATTTACTCTGCAGCAATCAAAGCTCTGGCTGGTCTTTTACTTCAAGGGCAGCTCTTCGCCTAAGCTACTTCTCTGCCTTCATGACATACTGTGCTGCAGCTGATAAGTCATCTGGGGTTGCTGGTACATGAGGTGAGAAGTGCTGGCTCGGAACAGGGTGTCAGATTAGGTCATGCAAGCACCTGTGAAAAACATTCCTCAATTCTTCTAATTGTGGGCAACTAATGCCAAGATAATCTAGTTTCCTTTGAGTAGCTTCAACCTGAGTCAGGGGCAGAGGGCAATTTTGAACTCTGACTGCAGTTTTAAGGTAACAGGATGCTGGTAATGCTGTCTGTCAGCAGTCAGAGACATGACGAGAAAGTCTAGGTTCCACCCAGAGTCAGGCGTAAAAGGAGACAGGGCCAGGGACAGGTTGGGGAAAAGGCTACAGTATGGATCAGATGTCCATTCAAGAGACAGGACTGGAGAAAAGATTTAACATACCTCTCAGAGGTCCATGTAAGAGACAGTATTACTATGGCATAGGATTAAGGTCGATTGGAGGGGTAGGGCTGGAGACATACATTCCTATCCCGTATGAAATAAGCTGAAAATGAGTCCGTGGGCAGGGATGAAGTTGGAGGTTCCCAGTGAGGGAGGTCGTGACCATTAAGGCCTATGACAGCCCCATGGTTATAGAAAGCAATGGACTTTTTGGAAGGACAGGAGGGAAACAGCCATGGGAAGCCCTCTCCAGAAACAAGGCGTGAGCAAGAAGAAATTAATTTGCAAAACCTTTATTTAAGTTTTGCTCTCTTCTGAGGTTTGTTTTTTTTGTTCTCTGGTTTTTGTTTTTGCTTAGTTGGTTTTTGTTTGTTTTGGTGGATTTTTGGTTTGGTTTTGATTTTTTTTTCTTTTATGTAGTAAGTGAATCTCTTTAGTATATAAACTGGTTTGACCTAGCTCCAGATTTCACAAACACTCTTAATATTTTGGTGTAGTCACTTTCAGAAAAGTTGGAGGAAGACCCACCACAGAATTTTGGTTGATGTGGGGTCCCAAGCCTGTTGGTCTTTTTGAGCAGTAGTTTTACCATCGTAATACTCTCCAACTGGTCTAGACTGATTCTAAAGTGTTGATCATCGACAGAGGTATCCCATCAGCCTAGCTGAGCTAAGTGGTCCTGACAGTAGTATTGAAATAATAAAAAGATCATTATATATACCTTGTATAGATAGGGATTACTGGAATTGTTGAGTTATTTTGTTTCTCTTCTCAAGCATATTTTAAAATAAGAAAAGATAGAGCATTTTTTGTTAACTTTTGAAATTCTGAGGATCATGTCTTATATGACTTCTATGCCCATGGAAGTATTCAGTGATGGAACAGATTGTTGTGCTCATGTCCTGTGTTTGGGCCCTCAGCCAGGTTACTGGCCAAAGAAAAGGCTGCATTCTTTCTTAAATCGGGAGACTGACAGTTTCAAAACAAACAAACAGACAAATAAACAAAGAGGCAAAATAATGCTAATGTAGTTTAGAATAATTAAACATGAATTATTATTCCTTGTTATTTGAGTAGTCTGTGTAAACAGTCCCAAGACCACAGATTCGAAGCACAGATAATTTATTACTCTCAGGAACTTTTCCTGAGTGTAATAAAGCATAAGGGCCAATTTAAATAAAATTTCAGTGTTGCCACAATGTAGCAAGAGCCATGCAGTGAAGGCACTTCTTTATTTCTCTCTCAATTTCTACAGAAATGTTTGACTTTCCCTCACAAGTCTTATAGAAAGCAATGATAATGTCTCTTTGTGAGAGATTAATAAATGGGTCCTTGAAGACTGAGTGGAGGTGGGCATGTTCTGCTGAAGAGATGGAAGTTTTCTGATCTTTACCTCATTTAACTATTGCCCTTCTTGTATTGCTTCATGCTAACGTGACTCTCCACATTGTATTCTCTCCCCTAAAACCTTGCAGTTCATTATACCAGAATAAATATTCAGCATTTAGAAATCAATTGTAATACGTTCTTGCCTGAATAGAAAGGTGCATGGTTACTGACTTCAGAGAAAAATGGAAGTATTTTTTGTGCTATGACCTTACAGGTTTTACCTAGTCATGCATTCTGACTTTATTCTGTGTGAAATTGCAGGGTTTTACTGACAATTTGGAACGCTTTTAGCAAACATTTGTGAATAAAGTACTAAAAAATATTGTAGACCTAAAAACCAACAGAAACTTATGTTCACATGGTCAAAGCAATTTAATAAAATGCATTCAAATTAGCTCTTCTTAACAAGCCACGGAGCCTGTCAAATTGCATTTGGGAAGATGAATGAGCACACCTTTGCCGATAAGACCCTTTATGGCTATTTGAGATGAGCTTTTTTAAATTGTCTTTGACTGCTAGGTGGGAGGCTTGGAGAAGGAAAAGTTAGTCACAGGCTGCCAAGTCCTGAAGTGTGTATTTCCCCATGTGTTGTTGGGCTGAACTGCTGCAGTGCTGCGGCTGAATTAAGAAAAAATGGGAGCAGGCAACAAATAAATTATGTACGCACCTCTTAAATAATTAGTGAATATTTCTTACACTGTTCCTTGGTAGTTGAGACAGGTCTAACGCTTCAGGAAAACAAAGTGTGTGAAGTTCTGTGTTATTTCTGATGCTTTTTGTTTAGAAGCTTGTAGGATAAGTCTTGCACTTGGTGGTAGAAGCAGGGGAGATAGGTGCTCTATGCCATGGGGTAGAGTGAAGAGGAGGAGAAAGAGCCACTGACTCAACTCTACGTGGAATCTTGTGCAAAACTCAAAGGGTGTTTTGGGGAGTTAGTTTGATTTTTATTTTTTTTAAAATCTTTTTTTAATCACTGATCAATTGCAGCTTGTGAAACCAGCCTTGGAGTTGGGCTTTCTCACTAGTAGGACCCACAATGCCTGCTGTAAAGGTTTTAAGTTGACATATGAATATGGCTCCTGTCAATAGGACTCCTGTCTCTTGTGGTGGTGATCTTCTTGTTAAACGATTCAGGCTTTTGAATTATTCTGATAGCTGGTGCTGGAGAAGAAAAATGAAAATGTTTCTTTTTTTCTACAAATTTACCCACTGGACCACACTTTGATAGTCTGCAGTTCCCCTTTAGGGAACAACTTCCCTAAAGGAATGGGGTGTGTTAAAAATTGAGTACTTTCATATTATAATCATAGATTCATAGTAACTTTAAGGTTGGAAAAGACCTCTCATATCATCTAGTCAAACCATCCTCTTACCACCTAGATTACTTACTAAACCATGACCCTAAGTACTTCATTCAACCTTCCCTTAAAAACCCCGAGGGACAGTGACACCACCACTTTCCTGGGCAACCCGTTCCAATGCCTAAATGTTCTTTCTGAGAAGAAATTTGTCCTAATTTCTAACATGAGCCTGCCGTGGCACAACTTGCAGCCATTCCTTCTTGTCCTATTGCTAGTTATCTGTGAGAAGAGGCTGACCCCCAGCTCACCACAATTTCCTTTCAGGTAGTTGTAGAAAGCCACAAGGTCTCCCCTGAGCCTCCTCTTCAGACTAAACAGTCCCAGTTCCCTCAGCCACTCATCATAAGACTTGTGTTCCAAAACCTTCACCAACGTTATTGTCCTAAAAGTTTGTAGGATCATATATGTGCTATAAGAAATACAGGGATGGAAGTGCAAATTTTCCATTCAGATTCTCAAACTGGTACCAGTATGGTTACCATAACTTTATGTTGAAATATTTGTATTGTGTTCTGGTTGGTAGGGTTCAAAATACTGGCTGTGTGGATGTAGTGCACCATCACCTTAACTCCTTCTGAGGCTGTTAGGTCACAGCCTGTTAGAAACCGTATTTCACTAAGCACTTAAAGATGTCAAAGAATTAGCAATACAGCGTTTGCTCATACAGATCTGGGGAGTATGGTCCTCAAGTCATCCCTATCATCCATCTGCTCCAAACCTGCATTACTTGAGCACATCCATGCCTGTGCCCATACTATGGATTTGCTTCACTTGTGGCCTTCTTAACTTTTGTTTATAATCCCAAGTGAAATAATTAAGTACAATGAAATGACATTTTGGTAATGAACTGCTGCTTTCTCCAAATTTTAAGATGCCTTTGCCTAATTGAAACTCTCAAATGAAAAGGGATTATATGTAAATTTCCTAATTCCTTTCATCATTGAATAGCAAATGAAAAGCAATTGCATGAACAAATCCGAAAAAAGAGAAACCAAGAGACATTTGTACAAAGCAAATAAAACGTTTTCACGAGTAAAATAAATGAATGCTTTAAAACTATTTTTAAAATTATTAAAATTATTTTAGATTTTTTGAGCCTATTTTCAAAATCTGGCAACCATTCTTCTATAAACTTAGCAACTTTTGATGCAGGTGTACTTCACAGAGTCATGAATGAAGTTTAAAATATTTGACACTACATTTCAAAGAATAAGACACGAACCCCTGGTAACACACATGTTCTTGTCTGTTCCTTACGTGATCAGGGGAGTATTTTCTGGTGATGAGTCCTGGTACAAAGCATCTGAATCTGTAAAACGGATTTTTACTCTTGCCTTTCCTGTAGCACTATAAGGCCCTTCTGGTCACTACAGTCAATATAACTCTGAATTCCACTGCTAACTATACCCCTCCCACTGTAGGGGAAGATCAGGTTCGTGACCTGAACATATATAAGTCTGTGGGACCTGGTGAGATGCATCCCATAGTCCTAAAGGAATTGGCTGGTGCAGTCACAAAGCTACTCTCCATCATATATGAAAAGTCATGGTGGTAAGGGGAAGTCCCTGGTGAACTGGAAGAAGCACAATGTTGTGCTCATTTTTAAAAAGGGTAAAAAGGATGACCTAGGGAACTGTCAACCTGTCAGCCTCACATCTGTGCCTGGGAAGATCATGGAACAGCTAGAACCTATGCTAAGGCACATGGAAGATGGGGAGGTGATTCATGACAGTCAGCATGGCTTCACCAGGGGCAAATCCTGCCAACCTAGTGGCTTTCAGTGATAGGGTGACCACATCAGTGGACAGAGGAAAAGCAATGGATGTTATCTGTCTGGACTTCTGTAAAGCCTTTGACAAAGTCCCTCACAAAATCCTTATCTCTAAACTGGAGAGATGGGGATTTGATGAATGAACAGTTTGGTGGATAAGGAATTGGTCGGATGGTCGCACCCAGAGAATAGTTGTCAATGGCTTGAAGTCCAGATGGAGATGTGACAAGTGCTGTCCCTCAGGGGTCCACACTGGGACTGGTATTATTTAATATCTTCATCAGTGACATTGATGATGAGGCTGAATGCACCCTCATGAGGTTCAACAAGGA
>VZTU01024623.1:289-13376 GCA_013400835.1 Zapornia atra | reverse complement strand
GGGCCCAAAACTGAACACAACACATATGGAGCAACCTCACCAGTGCCAAATACAGTGGGACAATCACTTCTCTAGTCCTGCTGGCCACACCATTTCTGATACAAGCCAGGATGCTGTTGGCCTTCTTTGCTACCTGGACACAATGCTGGCTCATGTTCACCTGGCTGCTGACATGCTGATAACCCCCAGGTCCTTTTCCATCAGACAGTTTTCCAGCCACTCTTGCCCAAGCCTGTAGCATCTCATGGGCTTGTTGTGACCCAAGTGCAGGACCCAGCACTGAGCCTTGTTGAACATTATACAGTTGTCTTGGCCCACTGATCCAGGCAGCCCAGACCCTTCTATACAGTCTTCCTGCCCTCACGTAGATCAACACTCCCGCCCAACCTGGTGTCGTCTGCCTGAGGATGCACTCAATCCAGGTGTCTAGATTATTGATAAAGCTATTAAAGAAAACTGGTGCCTGTGCTGAGCCCTGGGGGACACCACTTGTGACTGGCCACCAACTGGACTTAATTCACTACAACTCTTCAGGCCTGGCCACCCAGGCAGATCTTTACCCAGCAAAAAGCACGCATGTCAAAGCTGTGAGCAGAAGAATGCTGTGGGAAATGGTTTCAAAGGCTTTACTAAAGTCCAGGCAAGCAACATCCACAGCCTCCTTCATTCACTAAGCAGGTCATCTTGACAAATAAGAACTGTATATGGTACTAGGACAGCTCCCTGTTCCTTTTACATCTTCTGTCCTACCACTCTCCGGGCCAAGAATCACTGTACCTTGCAGACCTCTTGCTCCCTGAATGTGGCTGCTCGCAATAATCCCATTTTCAGTAAGAATAAGCCACTTTTAAGTGCCTCTCAGAACACACTTTGCTTTTAGAGCACGGAAAAAATCTGCAACTGAATAGGCAAATTCATCTCAACCTTAACCACAGCAGTACTGTCACTTCACTATTATTTTGTGCTTATTTCTAAGGATCACACCACTTTCCTTTCTGTTAGTCAAGTTTGCTTCCTGATGTGACAGCTTAGGCCAAACTCCCTTTGGCACCAACCTGGCAACTGCATAATGATCTTACATATCTTACACTTGGATTACACAGGAGTACAACTAAATTTCTCAACCAAAACTGTAAGAATCAACAAAACAATGAAAGTGAGTTTACTATCCACACCATACAAAGTAAGAAGAAAGAAGGCAGAAATCAAAACATCCTGATTTAAACTACCTTTTGTAAAAGACCAAACTACAACTCATATGAGTAATGAAACTTGTGAGGTAGAAGTTTTGTCAGAGGTGATAAACTGAAGTCCTGTAACATAGGAAACAAGAGAATGAAAAAGATAACAAATTAGAAAAACAGCATGAGACTGCAATAATATTTTGTTCTATAAACAATGTTTTCAGGAAAGTCAATGACTTTTCCATTAACCAGCTGTCATTTTGTTGGTCTACTTCGAAAGTACTGCTTCCTTTTTATGTGCAGGGGGCAAGGAAAAAAAAAAAGACAACCCAACTTTAGATTCACAAACACATTTACCACGTGCTAGTACTTGTGCTTACAACATGCAAGCTCACTCTACCCTGATTCTAAGAAGTAAAATAAAAATCACATTGTATTCACTGTCTTTTGATACTTTATCCAGCTGTTGATATCACAGAATCACTGAATGACTGAAGTTAGAAGAGACCTCTGGAGACCACCTTGCTCAAGAAGAGTCACCTAGAAAAGGCTGACAGGACCATGTCCAGATCAAGACATTTTTTTTTACTATCATGGGTTCCATTATCTATAATCATCTGTTCTCTAAGAATAGAAAAACTTATAAAACATAGTCTTTACTGACACTGAAGTATACCATACTAAATTTAGGTTTTCTGTAAGAAAGGTGTTGTAAAGATAAACTTACAGTAAAGGCCATAGTAAAGAGTAGAGCCAAGAACAAAAGAAAACAGCCTTGCCTAGAGACATTACATATGTATTGCAGGGAATTCAAGAGAATCAGAAAATCTGTAGTTACAATATGTTACACTAATTTAGGACACATCTTATACAGAACATGGAAAGAATTTACATCTTAAAACGGAGAAATGTGATAGGCTCAGAATAGATGACATATAAGCATTTTCCACTATTTGGACCTTTGACATCTCCAAGACTGCATTAAGTGCTTCTTCATTCACAGAGGCTTTTTTTTTTTCACTTGTATGAAAAAAGATCAAGTACAATAGATGCTTCTTACACTACATGGACTATTATTTTTGTACTAACACTGTTACTTTCTCTGTCTTTCTTACTTCAGGAATGAAAAAAATACAGCTTTTTATGGTCACAGTGCTACAGTCTGCATGATCTCCTATTCTGCTGAAGAAATAACATCCAGAAAGATAGCTGGCACTTCCAAGAGTTCAGCATGAAGGCTTTTGATCACCTGCAGTAGTTATACAGCTGGCTAGGCATAGCATCTTTATGAACACCTAAAAAATCAAATTCAGTCACTCTATTTCTGCCTCCAATGGCAAATCTTGGAGAAGTAATAAGAAATCTTTCACTGCTACAGGACCAGTCCTGAAGGAACTGACAGCCCAATATATCTGGGTTAAAATGGTCTACTAATTCCCTCAGTTGAAAGAAGTTTAATGTACAAGATATATATTTCCTTGTTCATTGTCACAGTCATGACAAATTATACACAGACCTAGCATAACACTTCAGGAATTTCAGTAAAAGATCAATAGCTACCAGCTACTTCAGGCAGAATTGTTACAGCAAAGAGCATTTGATGTTCAAATTACCACATTTCCCTTCCAAACTGAGCACAGACAACTATGAATCAACTTTTTTTCTGTTTACTTTTGGTTTTAATTTTGTGCAAAATAAAGACTGAACTGAAAAGCAAAGTTTATACTCAAAAAATAAGAATGAAGATAAGAATATTTATGCTGATTTTATGACTTAGGAGTTAGGAAAAAGCTGGTCTAATCTTCTGTGTGAGCTACCTACAATCCTGCACTGACAGCAAGAGCACAGAAGCAACCAGAGCCCCAGCCAGACATTCCAGGGCACCAGGCACCACGTTTAGAGAACTGAATCCCACATGTTTTCTGTCTTCTGCTTGTAAGAATAGCCTTCTAGGAACTGTCTAAAGTGAAAGGCTGGCTTCCTGCTTGAAGACATGGTAACTCAGAAGCACTTGCGTCCTTGTGCTACTGACTGCTTCTGTCTTGATGATTAGGATAACTATCCAGTGCCTGGATGCCTAATTTCAAAACTGTCCTACCGTTCCAGGGGAGCTGGAGTTCAAGCTTGCCTGTGCTTGAATCCAGGTATGGTAGCACTCCAAGACTCACTCAGAAAGAGGATGGTATAAAATGTACGGAAAGAATCAGCTTTCTAATTAAAGCAGCTACCCTTTACTGATCATCCCTCAGAGGACAGCTTCTCCCTGAGGTTTCAACTACCAGCGAAATGTCGGGGAAGTCCAACTTTGTAAAACAAGTAAGATGAACTTACCACAATTATTTTTTGTCTGACTCTGCTAATATCCACCTAGCACCTCACTCATTCCTACAGCACCAGAGTGACTTTCCTTCCATTTAGCAGACATATGAGTTCATAGAAATTTTAGCGGTATTTGAGATTAAGGGACCTGAGAACAGCTTGATGATTTTGGAGGTGAGACTTCTAAAGTCCTCCACTGTACAGTGAAAATTCCACACATAAAGTGTTCAAAGCTATGAACACTTTCAAGGTTTTTAATTTGTTATCATTCACCTACTTTCTACAAGACCTACTTTTATTCTAGTTCTGCTGGGAGAAGTATCACCTGCTGACCCTTTAAAAGAAAACAGAGACCCAAGAGAGTTATTTTCCAAAGAACTTTCCCCAGTAAAACTGGGGGAAAAGTGCTATCATAACAGATGAGGAAACCTGAACTTAGCTTATGTCCCTGGCAATGCCAAAAAAACAGTGAACCCCTATACCACTGCAATTTTGAAGAACAACACTCACATGAATATTCAGATGACTAAACTACTCTTATTTTATGCCTCCTACAATATAGGTGATCTAGTCATTAAAGCTGAGGGATTTTCTAAACTTGTCAGTTTCAAAGTCCCAAAACAACAGTACAGAAAGCCACCAAACATTAATACATTCATTTATTTCATGCTGAAACATAAAAAATGGGACAAAACCCCCCCAAAAAACAGCTAGCTGAATCATGATTACACTTTGTACTAATAATAGAATCATGTAAGATCACTAGAAAATATTAATGGGATTTCCTTATAAGTAATTTAGAGATGAATACAAGTAAAATTACTTCACCAGCGTGTTTTAAAGAAAAACACTCGTGCGTCTGAAACACTGAAAGATGTATCAAAATTCTTTTGATTTGGTTTGTCTGGCATGAAAAACCAAGTAAGTATGTTCTGTTTTATGTAATTTACTAGACCAGAATGTTGTTCTACACTGTTCATCCTCAGTTTTGGTTTCCTGTTTTATCACATATTAGAAAATGACTCACCAGAAATTTAGTTTGGTTTTATTCTCTTTATTTAATACAAAGACTTTGGGGGACAGTCAGCAGATATAGTGAACAGAGAACAGCTTAATTTACTGTGTCACTTGAAAGAATTTGAAAACAAAGGAAACACCAAAAGATTTAATGGGGCAAGTCATCAAAATTTGCTAGCATTCCATACACTGAAAGACTGGTTATTACACAAAGCAGCCAGACCTCTCTTCTTGTTCCATACAAGAGAAACATATAGCTAGCAGTCTGGTAAAATGAATATCACTGAGCAAAGGAGTATGCAGCAGCTACTTTATACAAGCCCTTTATACAAGTCTGCACTAGAAAACACTGGTTTTAGCAAGAGTCAATGAAAAAGCTGCTCTCTGTCCTATTATATATTTTTTTTATTTAAAAAATGCATTATATTATTTTTTAAAACAGAAAAATAGCAAGCCTCTGAATTGAATTTCATAAATTCTCTCTGTCCTTTGAATACAGGCTGAGAGAGTTGGACTTGTTCAGCCTGAGGAAGGCTCCAGGGAGACCCTATAGCTGCCTTCCAGTACTTGAAGGAGGGCTTACAGCAAAGCTGGAGAGGGACTGTTTACAAGGGCAGGTAGTGACAGGGTAAGTGGTAATACTGTAAAAATACTGGAAAACATTTAATCCCCAAAAATAAGATTAGAAATAAATGTAGCCAGTTGCTTACACTGACTTTCTGAACCATTACGAAGAAGGGACATGTTTTCAGCTACGATGGAAGTCCAGGACACAAGCTGTCTTCTGAAAGTAAAGCTTACAGGGAAACACCAGAGATCATGAAACCTGAGACCAAAAAAGTGCAATTCTTTCCTGCAACAGTAGATCAGCATGAAGTTCTGTTGAAAATTTAATCTGTGCCCAAAGATCAGTTTTGTAGTAGTCTAGAAAAGCCTTTTCCCTAGAGTAGGGTTTACTATATGCAGTGACGGTCCCTGATAGTTTAATCAGAGATAGCCTACTGCTATAAGCAAAATTAATTTTTTCTAGATAGTGGATTAAGGGCCAGAATGCTCTGCAGCTTGTACTACAGGGAAAGGTAAACGAGGAGCAGAATAAACATTCACATCTAAAGTAAGGTAAAAGGCTCAGAGCTCGGATGCAAACGTGGGGAGGGATACCTTTAGAGCTAGGTTTCCTGCTCCTCCATAGCAGAAACAGCAACACTGAAAATAGCAGCAGCCTTACAAGGAACAGCCAGCTGTGACACTGTGCACTAAGAACTGTTTATCGACCCCTGAACCCTTTTCCCTCCATGGCAGCAGCAAGCTTGACTCTACAGCTCTCTGGCACACACGAAGTAGAAAACACCTAACACCTATTTTACTATCCAGAGCATTTTATTGTCACGAGTGACTGCCTGCCATGCCTCTGGCAAAAGACAATCCTGATTTTAACAAAAATACTGGGGGTTGGAGTGGTGGTGGTGGTGGGAGAATCAACCTGGAACAAGGTAAGCACCACAGTAATACCATAATGTGCTTTTTCAAACAATTATACATCATCTACACATGCTGAATTCCCCTGGATGTTTCACAGATATATTACAGTATAATGTGGTGTAAAACAGCCAGCTCAAAACAGTTATCTCTCTCTAGTATTTACTAATTACAAGTATTTTCCTTTTTATTAAGTTTCTGGTTTGTTTTCATTAACAGTCAGACTCTTCCAAATGATCAAATCAAAGAAACGTTACATTGAGCAGAAATCCTGTAACTAATCACCTGGTAGAGTGACCATGACTATTTCCAGACACTTCCTCTGCCTCTGAAAGCCAGTGACAGATTGCAGTTATTAACAGGTCAGTGAATAAATTAATTCCAGGGCACTGGAAATTATGTTCATGAAATGAAAAGTGGCCTTGCTGACATTGCATCACTATTTCTAGACAGTGTGCTTGAACACCAAATAAATCTCACAACTTGGATGAGTGCCAAAAACTAGTGACCTAGTTTCATTAGGGTGGGAAAATAGTAGCAATTGGTCCTATAGGAGCAGATTACCAAAATAACTTCACACAAAAACATTCCACAGAGAATTTTCTTTAAATTGGGCATTTTCCAGTCACTGAAAACACTCTCTCCCCCCAAAAATGACAGTCTGAGATCCAGTAAAGTTTAAAGTTAAAATGAACGGTATTCCCACTGACATTCCCATAGAGTATTCCTATTAAACAGAGTATTATCTTCTTTCCATCTCATTATCTCTTTCCACCTCATTCATAACAATTTAATACTGTTTTAAATCAAAACAGGTTTTGCATTTTCAGTGAAAAATGTAACACTTTAGGCTTAAACAAAGAGTTTTTACTAATAAAAGTAAGTCTACTTTTAAATATTCAGCACACAGTAATCTGCTCAGTAATCTTCCTTGATTAAAAATTCCTTGGCTGCTCTTCAAAAAATACACTGAGCATGGATGAGCTCAACAGCTGTCGACATAATTTTTAGGAACTTACCGAGCACTGTTGCGTCTATACTAGCCCACATTTATGTACTCCAGCTGGTACTCCAGAGCCCTACTCCCAATTCTTCGCCCCCAGTAACATCTATATTGAGATGGAGACATATCGAAGAGGGGAATCTTAATAACAATACACAGTAGAAGACATTTCATGTGCTTTTCATCTTTCCCAAGTCTGTTGCTTCCTGTAAATGCCTTTCTATTCACCAACCAAACAAATTGCAGAAGGTAAACTGAAATATTACAAGAAAACTATTCTTGCACTGCTAAAATCCCACAACATTGCTTTATAAGCCTGACGTGAACACAAGTAATGCAATACATTACTTCTTCCCAGCAACCCCTGCTTACACAAGTCCTTATTAACACCTGTAAATGCCTAAATTACTACTCTATTCTGTGTGCCATGCCCAGTAAGTCACTTGCACAATGACTTACACAAAAGGTCTAAAATTTAATCTCGTTAAAGTTTTGCATTTTCTTTTCTCTTCCAGATTCTCTCTGCATTCATTACTACTGAAACAAATCCTAACGAATGGTCACAGCTTTTGTAATCTTTACTGCAGCAAACTCTGATATCAATTGAAATTACAAGGGGTAATGGGTTTACACTGAAAGAGGGTAGATACAGATTAGATGTCAGGAAGAAAATCTTCCCTGCGAGGGTGGTGAGGCCCTGGCACAGGCTGCCCAGAGAAGCTGTGGCTGCCCCCTCCCTGGCAGTGTTCAGGGCCAGGTTGGATGAGGCTCTGGGCAACCTGATCAAGTGAAGGCTGTCCCTGCCCATGGCAGCGGGTTGGAATGAGATGGGCTTTGAGGTCCCTTCCAACACAAACCAGTCTGTGGTTTTATAACTAATGCTGTTGGGAATACCTGGGAAAAAACAAATACAACTCTAGAAACATGGACATGTTTCTAATACCCATACGGATTATTTTCTTCTCAATACACCATTTCTTTAGAAGAATCAACAAAAAGTTTCAGCATTTCTTTTTCCTCATTCTTAAAAACTTCTTAAGTCCTCAGGTTTGCACCTCCAACCATCTTGCTTCTCTGTAAGTAACCTCCTGATTAGCATGCATATCTCTTCTCCTTTTTCTCTCTTGCACCTTCTATCTTTGCTTATTTGCACAATCTCTTTGTATAGATCTACAGCTACTTGCATACTCCATGCCAAATACATGTACAGACTGTGGCAGTGTCATAGCCTGGTTCTGTCAAACTATGGACTTAAAAAAATAAAGGGTGGGGTAGGGGAATATGCCACAGAAGGTGAGACACTTTAACACACTTAAAGAGTGAGATGTTTGATTATGTATCCATTAGAAGAGGGGTGGCCAGCAGGGACAGGGAGGTGATTGTCCCTCTCTACTCTGCCCTTGTGAGGCCCCATCTGGAGTCCTGTGTCCAGATCTGGCGCCCCCAATACAAGAAAGATGTGGAACTGTTGGAGAGGGTTCAGAGGAGGGCCACAAAGATGATTAGAGGGCTGGAGCACCTGCCCTACAAAGAGAGGCTGAGGGAGCTGGGCTTGTTCAGCCTGGAGAAGAGAAGGCTGGGGGGGGACCTCATTGCAGCCTTCCAGTACCTGAAGGGAGCTTATAAGCAGGAGGGGATTCAACTTTTTAAAAGAGCAGACAATGGCAGGACAAGGGGGAATGGATTAAAACTAAAGGAAGGAAGGTTTAGATTAGATATTAGGGGGAAGTTTTTTACAGAGAGTGGTGAGGTGCTGGAACAGGCTGCCCAGAGAAGTAGTGGATGCCCCGTCCCTGGAAGTGTTCAAGGCCAGGTTGGATGGGGCCCTGGGCAACCTTGTGTAGATCCAGGCCTGGAGGTTGGTGGCCCTGCCTGTGGCAGGGGGGTTGGAGCTCTATTGATCCTTGGGGTCCCTTCCAACCCAGACCATTCTATGATTCTATTATTCTATGATCTATTCCTATGTATTCTCACCTGTGAGAATCATACAGCTGTTCTACACTACTTGTTTTATTTCAGCTTCAGCAACTGAAAAACACATTTGGTCATCACTTCTAAGGAACCACTGAAAACTACCAAGAGATACGTAATAAGATCTAATACGTAGTAAGACACTGCATGCATTAGCATCCAATGTGTCATCTTCATCATCTTGTAGAAAATTATGTCTACCACTGTGCATATTAACAAGTTTCTTAACACTACAAAGAACCTTTTCATCACCCTTTTTACACACCTTATGTAGGGACAAACCAGGAACAAAAATAAGGAGTTTATATCTCCTGGGCTGTCAATGCAGAGAGACAGAAGTGATGTACAACAACTAAGACTTCCAAAACTGCCTATAGCCTATGAATAATCTTCTTCACTCTTTTTATTTTGCTGTCTCCACTGGCCTGGTATGTTTTTCATACACACACATACACCAATAGTTGGCAATGACATATTTTTACTTGATTATGTCACTAAAAGATAAAATTTGATTTTTTTCTCACCACCTCAAGAAATTAGAAAATAAATTCCCAACCCAGACTGACTGGCTCATGCATTTTCATCCTCCTTTATCACTAATGCCTAATTTTCCATACCAGACTCATCCTTTCACCTGCCTATTTTCTCTGCATTTCCTAATACTCCCTAAGGAGTTATTTCTCCTTACCACTTACGTTACCATAGAGATAGGAAGAGTAGAGGAAAAGTTGTATTAGTTTGCCAAATACAGAGCATAAGCGAAGCTACAGGAAGAAAATACACTACTGAAACAATCTGAGTATCATTCACACAATAGATTTAAAATTTCTTACGGTGAGCCCAAGTAGCAATGACTGTACTCGATAGAGGAACGTGGAAAGATAGTTAGACAAGAAGGTGGAGAACCTTAAAATTCAGAGATGCTGACTATGGAAGAAGCTAAGACTAGTACTTTGAAGTGTAAGGCTTTTGTTTTAGCTTCTAGTCCCCCAGAAGAGATATGACAAATCTTTAGATACTGGGTATAATTTGTATAAATCTTATTTTTCAATTTTTTTTTTTTTTGGGGGGGGGACCCCAACAAATAAATCCTTAACCCTTCATTAAGCCAATATTTGAAAGAGAACTTTATGCAACTGGATATTTTCCATATCAAACAAGGCTTTATTTACCTCATGTCCCACCCTTCCCCAGAAACACTGGATCTTAGTCTTGGTAGTCTTAGTCTTCCACTGTTTTCACATAAGGTTAAACATGAGAAGTTGAAAGAAAATAAAATAAAAACTTTATACCAAAGTGTACAGTTGGAAGTTTTTATAATGATTTTGAGTGGACAAGAGAGCTTGAGATAGGTACTGGGTGTTGGTTTCAGGACATGTTTGGGAATGGAAAGGGTGGTCATACGCAAAAAACATTAGGTATCATAAAACTTTTAAAATTAATTCCAAATTTTGTATAAAGGGCAAATCCTTTAATGAAAAACATTTGTGAACTCTGTTGAATCCTTATGAGTGAATAAAAAACTCATTTACCTGATAACTGCAAGTGTGTTTACCAGTAATTTTGAATTTTAACTGGCTTGGGGTGGGGGGTCTTTAGTAGCAGCATTTTTGATCTTTTTTTTTCCATTTACTTTATTCCCTTCATGTCCTTTTCACTTGAGTATGCCAAGTGAATATATCCTGCTTTGCACTTATCCTATGAAACCTACTGTGAATTCCATTCATATTGTTAACAGTCTGCCTAAACTGTAGTTTCTATTCAGTGTGATACTATTCTATATATCGTGAGAAAATCAAATTACAAAAGCAAAGTTCACGTTTGCTTTCTTTTCAAAGCATCACTCCTTATCAATGGCATAGAAATGGTCTGGGAAAGATAAAAATGTGATAGCACAACCCACACTCACTGAAAGAGTACTTGAATGGAGCTTAAATCTACACTACTTAAGGAGGATGGAAGAAATCAAACTGTGTGTTACATTTTTTTCATTTTTCTGGCTATCATTCAAAATTGAGCAATCCGTCAACCTCACAAAACAATTTTCACACTGATGAAAGCAAATGTACATATATGCCTATGGGAATGAGGAAAACAATTGGTAACAATGCTCAGACTGTAAGAAAGAATTTTAATTAACACAGTACTTCAAAATTCAGTTTTAATATAAAGAACAAAATTTTTATACCACCCAAGACATTACTAAGGTCTAAAGAACATTCAATTACTGTTTGTTGCTAAGGTTTGATTTCTCCATAGGTATATCATACTAACCTCAGACCAGACCTTCCATGCTTTGCTTTCCAAGACTAAGAAAATTCCTTTTTTCTCCTCTTATACTTCCTCTAATGCCCAACTTTGCTCCTGTGGCTTTCTTTTGCTCTTGTTTTATTTCCTCCTTCTTCTGTAGCATCAAAGGACTAAATTTAACTAGACATTATATTGGGAATGCAGTGTTGCTCCTTAGGATATTGAAATTTCTCAAAATGTCTGATTGTTAGTTCTGATTTGTAAACAAGAGGTCTCCAAATTTACATCAGGAAGAAATGTTCTGCTATTTCTGCTAGCAGAAACAATTAGAATATCAGAAGCAGTCAATTTCTTACACTGAACTTGGCATTTCAAATAACATTATATACAACTGCAGTCACTTGGGACACCCTGGACACTTCCTTTTGCTGTAGCAAGTACTAGTTGTGCTTTTAATATGGTTTTGGAAAGTGTTCTGTGGCTAGCATGCAAAAATAAAAGTACAGATTGTTCTATGGATTGCTCTGCAAAGTTAAGTACTGCAAGCTTTACGGAGATATAGGTGACAGTTCTGATGACACAGAGCTCTATCAATCATCTTCGCTGCTGTGGTACATTGCCTCTACTTGCAAACTTACATAAACAGACTGAAAATAAAATTTTCAAATCTTTAATTTTATGTGTGGAGTTTTTGCAGTGTCAGTACTGCACTACATTGTTTAATTTTGCTTCATCATCACCATTGCAACTGATCATAAAGCCAGGGAGAAAATGAACCATTTGATGAAAATCTGCTTATTTTTACTTAAGAAAAAGAAAAACCTAAGAACCACAATTCTGCTAAGTTACAGAAGCAGAACCAATTTACCTCCCTCCACTAATGCTCTATATATCGTGTTTAATTACTTTAAGAAAAGAGTGGATGTTCAAACATCTGTTTTCTACACTATTAGCAATTTTTTACTTCAGGCCATTTATTTAACATGATGCATAACAGAAACATTAAAAAATATTAAAATGCAAATAAAGCTATCTAGACTTGAGATGATTGAAGGAAAAATAGATACATATTCTTGGAGTAACTAATTTAGGACTTTTACTGTATCAAATCATTATAGGATTGTAAATACTCAGCAGACCTCAGTTAAAAAAAAAAAAGAAAACCAAAACCAAACTATGTCTGTTTTTCTTATTTGCATGGGAAGAAGAAAAATATCTTCTTGGTTATTCCACACAACATAATTTGTTTTAAGAACAACACTGGTGAAC
The DNA here is from genome assembly GCA_013400835.1 of Zapornia atra. Classification (NCBI taxonomy): domain Eukaryota; kingdom Metazoa; phylum Chordata; class Aves; order Gruiformes; family Rallidae; genus Zapornia; species Zapornia atra. The sequence continues at coordinate 884 of VZTU01024623.1, read as the reverse complement.
TGTTGCAGATTTTGATTCAAGAGCTTATTTAAAACTGTCTTCTACCAGTATTTAACTTGGGAACTTTATAGTTTTAGAAATCTGACACAAGACTGGCATAAAGAAACAGAAGCAAGAGAAGTCACAAGAGAGTTCCTGGACTAACAGGGAAAATAAAGAGACACAAACCAAAAGCTAACGGTTTCACTTCGAGCGGTTCTTTTTCCCCAGCTTGTCAGTTGTCAGAGGTTGAGCATTAAAAAGGTAAGAGGGCTCAACTGGTGTCCTTATGTAATGAGGAATAATTTTGTATATAAGAACTATGGAGGCTTTATGCAAAAAGTAAAGGAAAAGACAAGGGTAGGCTAGTGAATGAGGGCAGGAATAAAGATGAGATGGAGAGGTATAGGTAAAATGCATAAAGTTACAGAAAATAAGCAGATCTTTATTTCTGAGTATCTCTCTAACGACATGCTATCAAGCAGCACCTAAACTCAGAAAAATTACACTGGATGTGAAGTAGCCTTCATCTCCTACCACACACACTGCCACAAATGGTAACAGTTTTTTTCAGTATTTGTTAAATGCAATTATTCCTAGTACTGTTGAAACTAAA
>VZTU01024620.1:2742-17201 GCA_013400835.1 Zapornia atra | reverse complement strand
TCATGGAGAGTGGCTTGGCAACTACATCAGCCAGTTCCTTCAGGACTCTGGGATGCATATCATCAGGTCCCATGGACTTGTGCATGTTCAAGTTCCTCAGGTGGTCACAAACCCTCGTCTTAACTTAGAGTGGGAGGGACTCTTTCTCCCCAGTCCCCATCTTGTGGGCCCTCAACTTCAGAGCTGTGAAGAAAGAGGTCACCAGTGAAGAATGAGGCAAAAAAAATTGTTGAGAATCTCAGCCTTTTCCTCATCTGTTGTCACCAGCTCACCATTGTTGCTTCAGAACTACACTTTCTTTAACCTTCCTTTTCTGGTTCACATAGCTGTAGAAGCCTTGAGGTTGTGGGAATTTGTTTAACCTATTATCTGGTTGGGGCACAAAGAACCAAGAAGTATCCTCTTTGTTCCAAATCCTGTGTCCTCTGTGTTGTCAGGTTAGGTATGGATTCACAGTAAGATAATCCTCAGTTCTTCCAGTGATTTTTTTTTTTGTTGTTCTTTCAATTTTCTTTGAAAATTATGTTGTTAAAGGAAACTACGTCAAGAGGGATCCAACTGTAGGAAACTCATAGGTCATAGACCTGTTAATAGTCCAAGTAAGTGTGCACTTCAGGGAAATAGTAAACGAAGAATTACTTTAAAGAAAATACATTGTTCAGAGTGACACACAGCTACTCAAATGTTGACAGTCTGGATTATGTTTTTTATACTGAGTATATGCTATTACCTTTCGTGAATCCTTAAACTTAGTTCCCTTTCTTTGAGGGACAGAAAGTATAATGTGAAAGCTTTGTTGCTTTATTTCTACTGGTTGAGGTCATATGAAGATATTTTTGTCAGTGTTCTGGAACATTGTAAGTAAAGACAGCTTTATCAAACTGTTTGTGGCTTATTGCCTCTTTAAATGTATCTTAATTTGAGTTTGCATCTATTCAAAGATGCTGAGGACATTTAAAATACTGTACTGTTTCAAAATCAGAGACTGCAAACTTTGCAAGTCACCATGGTAATGTGTGTGTGGGAGGAAAGCTTCAGTCAGAATCTGCATTAACAGAATCTGTTAATATTGTACATGCTCAGTGCCACTAGTACTGCTTGTTCTTTGATGTAGATATGTTCTTTGCTTAATTAAAAACAAAATAATACGATGCAGCTAACACTGCTTTTTAATCAGATTTTTTTTTTATGATTATGAAACTAATCCACCAAGACAATATATGTGGGTAATTACTGAGTCTTCTGTTCAGGAAATGGCATGTGAGAATCCTGTAATCTAGCAGAGAAACTTTTTAACTTCTGTTGCCTCTGTAAGGTTTTACGCATAAACTGAAATGTCAGTGTATTACAACTGGAGCTCTGTACCAAGGACACCTAATACTGATAGCTAATGCCCTGGTAATTTCTGCTAAGTCATTATGAATGTTTAAGGTTCTAAGCCTGTCTGGATGCTTTTGTACATGCAGCTGTTGCCTTAGACACAGAATTAGTTATGAAGTGCAGTCAATGGTAGCTAAATAAAATCAAGAGGAACTGTATTCTTTACCAGAGTGCTGAAATTGCTTCTTATTCAGTCACTGAATGATGACAGATAAATTCATAGGAATTAATAAGTTTATAGGAAGAGTGGCTATTGCTTTTTGTGGGGGAGAGAAGTTAAACGTGATACTTCTTAACTACTATAGTCTAAATAAACTGGAAAAAAACCCCAACCCAGCAATGTAAGACTTGGATGAAAGTTGATGTATTTTCCCTGTTACTTATTGATTATCTTAAATTTTAATGAATTGCAGTAACTTCTTAGTTTAAAAATACCAGGCAACTGCTATTGAAAATTACAGAGATAGTGATGGTGGTTCAAAATGCAGATCAGGTTACAATGACTTTTGTGTTACATGGCCTGAGAGAAGGGGCTTCACTTGGTGCATTTTCTTTTTATAAAACTAATCACTTGTTCTATGCAGTCTGTCATAGTACTAATGCCTATTACTGTGGTGATTTTTTTTTCTTCAAAATGCGAGGCCTCCTTTCAAGAGGGGAAGTGTGGGAAGTGTGGGATGACTTTGAAAGTTTTTGCCTTAGAAAACAAGTTGTGTTTTTTCAAGGCTGTTTGTGTGAAGGCTGAGCTCCACTGTGTAGGCAGTTTGTATAGTTAGTGATTTCTCCAGGTCCTTTCTCTGCTTGTTGATGGAGATGTTTAATGTTTGCTAAGAGGATAGCTCTCTAATTCTTTAAAAGACAAAACTTTAGGATCAATAGGACTTCAAACAATGATCTACTGTAGTTTTAGTTTTCTTGTTCTGTTGATTAACAGCCTGCTTTGGCGGGGGGGTTGGACCCGATGATCTCGAGGTCCCTTCTGACCCCAGTGATTCTGTGATTACCTCAATCTGCCTACTTCTGTTATGTGCAGAATTTGTATGTATGGGATTTGTGGTAGGACACAGATTCATGGTCACCTGTGTGACGTAAAGCAGGCAGCTAAGGTGGCATTCATACTAGATTTTTGAAACAGAAATTTAAGTTGCATCCTTTACCGATAAATCATTTTTATCACGTTCTCAAAATCTGTGTTGGCAGGTATGAAAACAGAGTACCTCTTTCTGAAAAACATACTATTAAATGCACCTGCCTCCCACCCAAACCCTTGATAGTATTAGCCTCTTTCAGCCATTTCCTTATGGAAGAATGAAAGCTTTTACATAGAGCAAAAGAGTTCGCTGTTAGATTTAAGTGGTATGGTAATGAAATAATCTGTGAAAGAAGTATTAGCACACAGATACTTTTCTCTTTATGAAAGGCTTAGCCTCTCAAACATAACACACAGTGTGTTTCCTCATACTAAGAATCCAGTGTGTCTTAATTGCAGTGAAATATAAAACTTTGTGCCTTACATAGCTGAATTTCTGCACTCCCAGCCTCTCACCTAGGTGTCTTTCATCCTTCTCCTTAGTGTGCTCATACAGTGTCATGCATTTATCATCCAAGTAGGCAAACTTGTGTCACTGATGAGCCAAGGAATTTAATTAGAACAGAGAAGAAATAGGAAAGCTTGATGCCAGTGCAGATAAACATGACCTGGAGGTCAGCCTTCTATGTGTCTGACTCCCAGTAGTTTCCAAGAGGATTATTTGCTTTTTTTCCTGGGGTGATTTCTGGAAGCCAGTGGAGGTAAATGTAAACATTACAAAATACTAAAGTGTTTTAATGTTGCTGTCTTCTAAGAATCCCTTGGAAACAATGAGGTAGGGAAAAGGTAAGAGATAAGTTCAAATAGGTTACTGTCCAAAGTCCTCTTCTAGTCTGAGGTGGTGAATACAAGTCTCTTCCTCCTTCAGGCTAAGTGTAAACTCTGTCTCTACATTATCCTTTAAAGGAATAACTTTGAGACTTGCATCCTCCTGATAGGAATGTCTCCTGTGGGTGGGATCCCACGCTGAAGCAGAAGAGTGTGAGGAATGCCCTGCCCCAGTCCCTGCCCCTCCCTGTGTCGTGATGGGTGGGAAAGAAGGGAGTAAAATCATGACTAAAGTGAAGTCTGCTAAGAAGGGAGGGGTGGGGGTGAAGGTGCTTTAAGACCTGGCTGCACTTCTCATTACTTGACATTGGTTTCATTGGGTGTGTAGTGTAATTGCAATAAATTAGTTTTCTTTTGTTCTGTGTTGAGCCTGTTTTGCCCATGACACTAATTGCAGAGTGATCGCTCTGTCCTTATCTTGAATCTGAAGCTTCTCAGTATATAGTTTCTCCCCTGTCCAGCTGAAAAGGGGAGTGATAGAGTGGCTTTGGTGGGCATTTGGCCTCTAGCCAGGGACAAACCACCACAATATACTAAATGTATCTGTAAAGATAAGGAAATCAGGTAATAAGCACAAAACCATTCCTTGGTACGTTTGCTTGCAAAGGGATGAACAATGAAGATAATTAAACCCCAAAAGAGTTCAAATTACCATTTTCTTGTTGATAAAGTGGCAAAACTGCTTAAGTTCAATGTTTAGTTTTGGGGGTTTTTTTTGTTTTGTTTTTTTAGAAGAAAAGACAGAATGTCGATTATAACTCTTCATTTATCTTAAACTCATGGGCTCCTTAGCTTAGAAAATACTTTGCCTTAAGACACAAACATTTTTAAAGCTTACACTTTACATTTATAGGGTCTTCAAGTTCTTTATGAAATTTTACCCCACTCTGCATAATTATGGGGCTGCACTAATGACTTCCTCTCTGACTTTGATACGCTTAGTAGTAACAGCAGTATTATGACACTTCTGTAGCTGTCGTATCAGAAGAGATTTCTTTGGCATTTTCTGAAGGAATGTGTCTCTCTTCAGGAGCAGCACAGTGCTAATAGATCTGTTTCACCTTTAAGATAATCCAAGTGTCATTAATCATGTTGATTTGTACTCTGTCATCTTTGTTTTCATAGAGACATTTTATACTGAACTTCTCCAAGAGACTTAAGTAACTTTTAAGCTGTGATGGACTAATTAAAATAAGATACCACCTAAGCAGATAATGTCATATAAGGATAAAATCACCTGCTAATGTTGCAACATTAATAATTTCTTGTAACTGGTTAAATTAGTAATTTAATTATTATTTAGAAATACAGGAAATATGCTGAATGCAAGACAAGGCTTCAGACAAGAATGCTAACACTTAGACAATTGCTATTTATTGCTGACATTATTAATGAATGAGTGATGTGGGGAAGTCTGCAATAACCATCCAGACTTCATAGAAAGTGGTTACAGTTTGATTGGTAGTGTGCCTTGGCAGTACTTGGAATCAACTATTCTTTCCCCTCTGCTGGCTCATATTCTATGCCAGTTCATTTAATAGCCTTTCAAGTCAGAAGTCTACCACTTGTAGAAGTGGTTTTGTGAATTAAATTGTCCATTAGGGTGTCGGCTTAGTCTACAGGCTTCATTCATGTTGGACTCTAGCTGTGACATGATGACTTAAAACTACTAGTCTAGATCTCATTTGTGACTGACTTTTAAAAAAGTTCTTGTACAAGGATGACTTTCATTGTTTTGTCCTGCTGCTCTTACAGAATGGCACTAGATTTCTAATGCTACAGTGCAGGAAAGTGTAATTAATATATTTTCCACTTTGTCTGCTTTTCTTTAAGGAAAAGGGTGGAAGAAGAAATTTGGCTTTGAACCTTTAAACAGAGATACCCTTACATCTACCATTACCTCATTTGCGAAAATACTGTCACATACTGAAATGGCATATATGGAGTAGCAGTCTCTACGTGGTTTTAGTATGTTAAATGTGCTCTTAATGTGTACTCTGTGCTAATATCTCATAATGCAGAATCGTCTTAAGTTTTCTCCAAGTAAATTTACTAATACAAATCTTTCTCCATTTTTGATTTCACTTGCATTGCATATGAATGAGGAGGTTCATCTTTAACAGCGCTTAAATTAATTGATTCCCCTATCTGTGTATCAGATACTGTCCACAGAGTCTTTAACCAGAAGGTAGCTAACTTTCAGTGACAAAATTGACATCAACTCTAAAATGTATGTTTGCCTTGTTGACACTAAGGACTTTATTTGCTTTCTTACTGGATTTGTGAGGCAAGCAGTGCATGTGTTACAAACTGGTTGCTCAGCTCTTTTGTCTGAGGAACAGCTTAATGTGATGTGGTTATTTTACCAGGGAAACAAAAATCTTCAGAACTCTACTTAGAGGTATTCTGCATATAGTTTGTGGAGCCCAAGCATTATGATTGTTTCCCCTGCCGCTAAGTTGATACCCTCCTTTTTTGCTTTGACTAGATGTCCCATCTTTGGAACCTACAGCTCTCTAGCCCTTCATACAGTAACTCTACACATTTTACATGGCCTGTCAAGCTTATTGTTCTGTTAATTAAAGTTTACTTTTGTCTCCTCTTCATTATTCTGGGGTAACTAAAGATAAAGAGTAAAAAGCAGTTTTCTTGACTCCTTAGCCAAAGGAAGGAGACTCAGTTTCCTTGTTCCACTGTCTGGGTTATGCAACCATCAAACATCATTTTCATGAAGGCAGTTATAGCCAATTCCTAATACTGTTCTTAGTAATTCATCGTTGTGAAATATCTTTTAACCACACAGATTTCTATCATAACAAAAAAGGAATCAAAGCTTTCTGTCTCTGAAACATGTAATGCTGTCCAGACAAGTTTCCCACTTCCCTCTCATCCTCCCAGCACTCTTCCCTTGATTTATCATTTTTCTTCATTTATAGTCTCATCTGTCTCTGCAGTTTATTTCTAATCCATAAATTTTCTGACAGTCTTTTCTGAAAATTGCAGGAGTAAAGATAAAACCAAAAACTTAATTTTAGTTTTTAAATCTGGTTTATGTCTGTCTGAGGGAAAACCAGAAGACTCAGTTTCCTAGTTTGTGACCAGGGAAGGGCTGAAAAAAGACAAGCCTCTGGTGAAAGCCAGTGAGCAAATGTCTTACTATATATTGTGAAAGATAAAACATCGGGGAGGGGGGGTGAAGTGTAGAGGAGAGGTTTTGCTCATTGTTTTGGTTTTTTGATTAAATCTGCAAAACGTTGCTCTACCTACTGTAGGAGATGGATAAAATTTAATTTACTACTATTACCTTGTTTGTGAAGAGTGAACAGTTTGGGGTTTTTTTTCAGTTTTCATCTTTCTTCACAGTTCTGCCTGTTTTGAAGCCCATTTCTGATACATGCATGCTGTCATGGCAGTTTGTCATTATAGCTAGATGCTCTGGATGGAGGGATATTCTGGATTTGTTGAGGTTAGGATTTATTTTTCTTTTTAATACAGGTTTAGCACCAGTAAATAATTTGCTGGTACTTTCAACACTGATTCTAGAGCCGTGTTTCTCATCACTTGCAGCCAGCTCTTACAAATGTGTTTCCTTTCTGTTGCTGCATGCAGTACTTGTAATCCGTCCTTCCTTTTACTGAGAACTGCTGAACTTGGTAGCAGATGTCATCGACAGTAATTCAATAACAAAATTGTTTGCTAAACCTCACATGTGTCATGAGACTTAACTGCTGATTACATGTTTTTATTGCACACTTCATTCAGGAAATAACTGGCTTGTCCTTTCTGGTATTGCTAGTGATCGTCAAGGCTCCTCAGTAAGAAGGATCTAATAGAAGATTATCTAGTTTATACTGCACAGGCAAATACTGGAATATGCATCTGGTTTAAGACCTCTCCACCAGCTCCAGTTAGTATTATTTGACCCTGGCAAAGGGAGCAGCCAAAACTAAGCAACGCCTACTTTTAAATTAATGTCCTATATTTATTTCCTTTATGTCATACATATACACACAAATTATATATAATTAACAGTGTGTAAGCATATTACAATAAGAATAAAGAGCACTTGAGAGTGCACAGGTTGCTGGTTTGTTCCAATGCTGCAGTGAAAAAGGAAGCCTCTAACCCTTGAATTACTTCACAAAAATGTCAGCCATTCTGACATCTGTGGTGCTCTGCAAAGGAGAGGAGTTGGAGGAACCTCTGACTGTCTCTTCTTGGCAGTTTTCTTTAACATGAAGTTACCTTGCTCTTTCTTGTAACTTACTTGCATTAGGAGCTGTGACAGTTACGCCATTTTTTTCTCCTCCTTTGCTCTCTAGAATTGGGGATCTCTGGTGAATAACTTTCTGATTAAAGAAACAACTAGAGTAACTGAAGTTGTGAAATTCAGGTATGCTATACTCTTCTTACTTTTTCTTTAAAATGTTGAGGTAAACATGGATGACAAATCTTTGAATATTCATTGTGGTACCAAAACCATCACAGAATCACAAGGTTGGAAAAGGGCCACAAGGATGATTAGAGGGCTGGAGCACCTGCCTTACAAAGAAAGGCTGAGGGATCTGGGCTTGTTCAGCCTGGAGAAGAGGAGGCTGTGGGGGGACCTCATTGCAGCCTTCCAGTACCTGAAGGGAGCTTATAAGCAGGAGGGGATTCAACTTTTTAAAACAGCAGATAATGGCAGGACAAGGGGGAATGGATTAAAACTAAAGGAATGAAGGTTTCGATTAGATATTAGGGGGAAGTTTTTTACAGAGAGAGTGGTGAGGTGCTGGAACAGGCTGCCCAGAGAGGTGGTGGATGCCCCGTCCCTGGAAGTGTTCAAGGCCAGGTTGGATGGGGCCCTGGGCAACCTTGTGTANGTACCTCATCTACCTGTTCTTTAAACACATCCAGGGAAGGTGACTCAACCCCCTCCGTGGGCAGCCTGTTCCAGGCCCTGACAACTCTTTCAGTGAAGAATTTTCTTCTAATATCTAATCTGACCCTGCCCTAGCACAGCTTTGTGCCATTTCCCCTTGTCCTATCTCCTTTTATCTGGCTGAAGAGACCATCACTCACCTCTCTACAACCTCCCTTCATGTAGTTGTAGGCGGTGATAAGGTCTCCCCTCAGCCTCCTCTTCTCCAGGCTAAATATCCCCAGATCCCTCAGCTGCTCCTCATAGGATTTTTTTTACCTCCAGCCCCTACACCAGCCTGGTCGCCCTTCTCTGGACTCACTCGAGGAACTCAATGTCCTTCTTATGGTGAGGATTGTGATAGGGATTTTAACCTTAGGTAAATTGTATCTGGTTTCATGGCTCTTCTCATGAATTCTAAGAGCAGCGTGTCAAGTGGATCCCTGGTGATGAGCCCCTGATAAGAAGTCCAATATAATTAAGATACACAAATATCCTTTGTGCTCATAATAAAACCAGATTTATTAATATTCACACCTGATTCACACTAACTTTAGACAGGAAGTCCAAGTATTTTGTGACCCTGAATTAATTTAATGGATTATTTATTACAGCATTAAATTGTCTTGTTGACCCAACAGACTGGTATTCATGGTATGTGCAGACACACAAACCTTTATCTGGAGTTCCTTCTGTAATTTTCTTACCAAAGTATATTCTTGATGGATTTGCTGATTACTTATGTTGATTTTACGTTCCTATTCCTTGGTTCAAAGTCAGGCTTCTAAATAGACTTCCAATACCTAATTAGTCAATGAAATTACAAAACTCTTTTGGTGTTGTTTGTATGATACCTTTTATAGCTTCATTAACTTGCAATTTAATATCATATACTACTGCTTACCCTGTTTTGCTCAGCTTTGAAGGACCCACTGAGCTTGATTTTACAACTTTGAGTCCTGTCAAGTACATATGCTTTGGTGTGGTGTTAGATAATGGAGATGAATGGGCAGTGTTTTTAATCAGATTAATTTGTCTCCAGCAAAATTCTGTGATACGACTATTCCTGTCTGACTTAAAGTGATATCACTGCAGTGCACTTATGTAAGGTTCATTCTGGGGATTACGTGAGTACTGGTAGAACAGTTAAGTCCTGAAACTGCTGCTAGTTTCTTAGGACCTCAGTTTTGTACGGCAGTAAATGCTATTTACAGCTTGTAAATTCTACTTTAATATTTTCATTCACTGTTTCATATTTCACTGTCTCAAAACCCAAATGACTTGTGGGGTAGGATTCTGTTAGGTAACAGTACTTTAAGGAACGTGCATAAAAATCTGTTGCATATGCTGCTGCCTCAGAGGACACATTGCCTTGTGAAACACATTGCACAGGTGTCCACATTGAGGCTGAAGCCTGCTAAACACAGTTTCAGTTCTCATCTCCTACATAATAAATATCTTCCCATTTTACATTTTTCTTTAAGTAACATTCATGAAGTATGTAATTCAAGTAGCAGCCAAACTCGATCCTTTGCCTAAAACTACTCCTCAAAGTATGCAGAATTTCATTTAAATCGAAGCAATTGGCTAACATTACGTTTTCTGTTTCCTTCTTTCTCACTCTCCCCATTTTCCTTTGACAGCCCTGAAGTGTTTTCAGTGGGACTGACAATAGCCAACATGTTTGGGCTTATCTTTCGTGTTATGCACCTCCTTTCTTTGAACACACCTGGATTTTTTTTCAGCTCTCACTATTACTTATAAAAACATTTCTGCCACAGAGCCTGGGGAAGGAAGAGTCTCACATGAATTTGCCCTGGAGAAATACATGACAAGGAGAGGTGGTTTTATTATCATGGAATGCATTAGGCTGGAAGGGACCTTTAAAGGTCATCTAGTCCACCCCTAGATCAGACTGCTGAGAGTTTCATGAAGCCTGACCTTGAATGACTCAAGGGATGGGGCCTCCACCACCTCTTCAGGCAACCTATTCCAGTGTTACACCACCCCCCATGGTGAAGAACTTCTTCCTAATGTCTACTCTAAACTGATCCTACTGTAGTTTAAAACCATTGCCCCTCATCCTATCACTGCAAACCCTTGCAAACAGTCCCTCTCCAGCTTTCCTGTAGGTCCCCTTCAGGTACTGGAAGGCTGCTATAAGGTCCCCCCAGAGTATTCTCCACACTGAACAACCCCCACTCTCTCAGCCTGTTATCATAGGAGAGGGGCTCCAGACTTCTGACCATCCTCATGGCCCTCCTGGACCTGCTCCAAGAGGTCCACATCTTTCTTGTGTTGAGGACCTCAGAGCTAGACTCAGTACTACGAGTGGGGTCTCACGAGAGCAGAGGGAGAGAATCTTCTCTCTCAACCTACGGGTCACACTTCTTTTGATGTAACCCAGGATGCAGTTGGCTTTCTGGGCTGTGAGTGCACATTGTTGGCTCATGTCCAGCATCTGAAACTGGACGTGGCATCCTAAAATAGGAGTAGAAGCATTGCAGCCTCCTCCAGTGGCTCTGCGGTTCTTCCTTTGGCCCTCTGCCTGCTGCTGGGCCTCAGGACCATTCCCAGAGGGTTATATACCTGCACTATGAAAAAAGTTTCATTGTGGAATGAGAATGGGGTGTGGAAATGGGGGACCTCTGTCCTTGAGACTCTGCTAGGAGTGGGGAGAGAGAAGCAAGAAGCGGTAGCCCAGTCGGGCCATTTTAAAATAAAGTACGAAGTCCATAAAACCCCACAACCAAAAAGTGAGAAAAGGCAAGCAGTTGGGTAGCAGATGTAGGGGTGATAAGAGCAGGTAAAAGATGATGATATTTGTAGAAAAAGACTGAGAGGAAAAGAGGAGGAGTATTTACTACTTAAGGAGAAAAAGGGCTGTACTGAAAGCAGCAGGAGGAGGACATGGGGATAGATGAGGGCTGCTGCAGGAAGACCAAGTGAGGAAGAAACAGGGTTTCTCCTGGAGCACTGGTGTTGGTGGTGATTCCTCCTGGAGCAGGAGGAGGCAGGGAGCATGGAAAACTCCACAGTATGAAAATACATGTATTTCATTCTTGTGCCAGAAACAAGTGACGTGCAATGGGTGTTCCCAGCCTGTTGGCTGCCCTTTCTGTGCATGCTCCAGAAATGTCTGCAGGAAGCTTCGATCACAGGTCAGGAAGTACAGCCTTCCTGACTTGCCTTGCTGACACCTCTGAAACGGGTGAGCGTGAAATCTCCATAAACACTTTATGGTATGTCCTATTCCAGCCTGGAAACACCCCATGCTTGAAGTGCTGACATTTTTTCTTGATTTATCGTGTTTTGAGGTTCAGACCTTGTAAGATGGTAATGGAGGACAGTGCACCAGGTTCATTCTCTGCTGCCGATGTACCCAGAACTGTGCAAGTTTTCCATTCTGTGTTGCCCTGCAGTTGTGTGGCTGGACTTGCATCTTTATAGCCAGTGTTCTGTGTCACATGACTTTGACTGCAACGTGGGTGGATGTGCTTCCACTCATGTGAAAGAGATGATGTTAAGACTTATGGCTCTTTATCACAGTTGCTATATTTCTCATCTGGTCTCATGATACTCTGAAACATACACTTTCCAATTCCTTAAAGCAAACCCAAAACAATCTGAGCAAAAGAATAAAAAGGCCTTTCCTTAAGTTTTCCATTCTAGCTGCTACTTCTCAGTTCACTAAAGGTTGAGAATACTGGGGGGGTGGTGAGTGAAGGTGGAAAAATACTTTTTTCCCTTCTGAAGGTACTATTAAACTGGTAGTCAGTTTTAGATAAACGCTTTTACCACTAGTAAATGACTGGAGTTTGTCAAGGTAGCCCTTACTCCATTTAAATCTGGCACTAAAAGCTTCAGCAGCTTTTCTACAGTAAACTCTTCAGTCAGCAGTCCAAGCCTGATGTTAACAGGCTATTTTTCCGTTGTGTTCAGGTGTGGATGCCACCACAGAAAAGGTATTTTCAGATACCTTCAAAATCTGAAATATGCTGGTTTGTTTTTTTTTTTAAATCTGAATGGTTTTTTTCTATTGCCTTGCTTTTGCGGTAGATGTCTTTGAAATTTGGTTCATGGGCTGCCTTTTCTGAGTAAGATTTTAATGGATTTTTATTTCCTGTAAAAGGAAGATTTTAGACTTCATCAGCTACACTTTCATCAATTGTACATGGTTACAGTTTTCAACTGATTGATGAAGCTGGAGCAATGGCAAAAGGCTAAGTTTTAGTTTCATTATTGCATTGAAATTTATGTACGTTGTTCACTCTGAGGATAAAAGGAAAAAAATCACTCAATGTAGGATTTAAACATTTTGTTTAATTAAGATCTTTTAGTTTTCATTTTATCTTCTATCTGCAACTTCCAAATTTTGTTCATTGTGTTAATCCTGTAGAATCTCTGAAGTAGCAAAGGTGCAAAACTGCTTTTCTATTATTTCATTACTGCTGCCTCTTGCATCAGCTGTCTCTGCATCATACCTGACTCTGTCCTCCCTTCATTGGTTAAACTTGAGTCAGAACGCGAGGGTGCAGCTAGACTGTGTGACTGATTGTTTTGAAGAGCTGTGTAAGAAACAGTTTTGTGTTGTTTTTCCCTCAAATACTTTGTATTTTGGAGTAGACCACAGCTAATGTAACTGAACAATATTAATGGAAAAGCCCAGAGCACAGCTCTTGCTGTGGCTTTTGACAGTAAAGTGGAACATGAGAGGCAAAGTCACTGAAGCGTTGTGCCAGTAGGAACCATAAAACAGAAGACAGCTAGTAATCAAAGACTATGGGTAAGAAAATTGCTGCAGTGGAAGCCAATTTTCATTATACCTGTCTGTATGAAGAGAATAGTAAACAAAAAGTTGGATAGGAAAGTGTATTTGGAATACCGATTGATGACTAAATTAGTTATTTAAACTGGTTTATCCTCCTTTATGGGTATGCTGTTCTGCAGTGCAGTAGGGAAGAGAAAGCAAGCATGAGACCTGCAAAGAAATGACGCTAGGAAGTATACCTGCACAATACTTGTTTACTGTAGTTTGAAATACTGAATATATGCCTTGAAAGATCTTTCATATTTGAGGCTTTATATTTAGATTTCTAACTAGCTATAGAATGTACTTCATAATGATATTTAAAGTATCTCTAACAGATTGGGAAATTCTGTTCTATAGTATTTTTTTCTTTTATTTGTGGAAGTAGTCATATGTTGTAATTGTTTCCTTAAATTGATTAAGCTTATGTGCAGTGGGAAGTATGGCATCCTGAAAGACCTGTATGTGTTTCCTGCCCTCTAACACAGAGTACTTCGCAATCATATTTTTGTTTTTAAATGTGACTCTATGCAGGAAAAAACCCTGCCATTTTATAATTAAGGGACAAAGCCTAAGAGTGAAAATCTGGCTTTTACTACCATGAATAATCATCTCTCCACAAAAAATGCCTCAAGCCCACATGTTCCGTAATTCTCAGGACAAAGTGCTCTCTGCAGCGAGAAAGCCAGGGACAAATGTCCTGGGGCTACTTGAATGCTGCTGTCCTGTTTCCTGGCAGAGCCCAGGCTGTGCACTAGTACTCCTTGTCCAAAATTGTTTACTGCTCACTGTCTTTCGTACGTCAGGTTTATAGTTACCCTACAGCGTGCCCGCCCATTCAGAATGGCTACCAGACAATGTGTGTGCACTATAGCTGTTAAATTAGATCACATAAGTTGTGAAATATTTAAGGAACCCTATTCTACAGGATGAAATTAAGTTATTTAAAATCTATTAAGTTAGGTAGGTCAGAGGCCGAGAATGTTAGCGGTCGCAATCACAAAGAACTTACCTACACAGAGCAGATAAGCAGGGAGTTCTTTATTCCAGCGCTGGGGAACACAGGGATAGCTCCACCAAAGACCTGTTCCCCCAAAGGTACAAACCACAACATTTTTACACAATTTTTAGCGAAATCATTGTGCCAAGATGCTCACTGCTTAGCTTGGCCTTTGCAATCATAGAATCATAGAATAGAATCATAGAATGGTCTGGGTTGGAAGGGACCCCAAGGATCATAGAGCTCCAACCCCCCTGCCACAGGCAGGGCCACCAACCTCCAGGTGTGGATCTACACAAGGTTGCCCAGGGCCCCATCCAACCTGGCCTTGAACACTTCCAGGGACAGGGCATCCACTACTTCTCTGGGCAGCCTGTTCCAGCACCTCACCACTCTTTCTGTAAAAAACTTCCCTCTAATATCTAATCGAAACCTTCCTTCCATTAGT
>VZTU01024619.1:25179-39540 GCA_013400835.1 Zapornia atra | reverse complement strand
ACGACCGCCGTGCCGGCGGGGTGCCCCGGGGCAGAGCGCCGGTGCCCGCAGTGCCCTGCGTGCGGGCATGTGCGGGCAGGAGGATGGAGCCCCGCGGGCAGGGCCGGGGTGGGGGACTGGTCCTCAGGCTCAGGGGGTGGGACCCCGCAGACCGGACCCCCTGCGGCTCCCGGCGGTCTGAGCCCCAGGGCCCCGCGGCTCCTCGCCGAGGATGCTCTAGGGCAGGGACGCAGAGGGACCGCGATGGAGCTGGTGGTCATCGTGCCGGGATGTGCCCGGCTCGGAGCAGAGGAGGCTGGGGACACGTTTATCCCTCTCGGAGAGGCCGTGCCCTGGAGCGTATCCCACACCACATCTCTGCCGGCATCTCCCCTGAACCCCAGCCAGGCGGGGGTTCCCTCCGCGCTGCCCCTCGGGGCCGGGATCCATTCGGGGCCAAGTCCTAAGAGACATTGCTGGCAGAGAGGAGGCAGCTCCCGGGCAGGCTGTGTGCCCGGCCCTGGTGCTGGGAGGCTCCTGAGGGAGCTGAGGCCAGCTCTGCCTGCAGCGGGGGTGGGGGAGGGCGCAGGGCTGCGGCTCCCTCCTGCTCCGGAGGGCACCAGCTCCGTGGGGGGCTGAGGCCCTGGAGCTGTTCTCCTGGGCAGTGGTGGGTGCCTGCCCTGGAAGCCCACGCTGCCCAGGGCTGTGTGCAGGGGTCCACCTGCTCAGTGAGTGCCCTGAGGTCCCGTCCCGCGGGAGATGCCCAGTCCCCGCTTTTCCCCCCATCATAGACATCGCTCTCCCATCCCATGGAATGTCCTGGCATCCGTGGGTAGTGTTGCTCTGCCTGAAGGGATTTGTCAGGATCAGCATGGCCAGTGGCAGCACCCAGCCCCAGGCTGGGTACAGATCCCAGCTCCTGCGGGATGCTTTGCTCAGTGGTGCGGCCAGCATTCACTCTGCTCAGCTGTGCCCAGCATGGTGCTGGGCCCTGGGCTCTCTGCCCTGTCCAGCACATGGTGGTGGCCCTGTGCTACCCCAGCCTGGGCTCCTGCAAGGACCACAGAAGCCCTGAGGGGAGCCATGAGGGTACTCAGCCTCCTGGCTGCCCTAGCAGGATGCTGCCCTGGCTTGCAGACCCTTGCTAAGGTCCTGGGCACAGCACGTGGCAGTGCCTGGCCCCTGGCCCCTCTAACCTCATTTCTGTCTCTTTCTACCCCCAGGGAGTAAAACCCAAGGTGTGGTGCAAGGTGTCACCTCAGGTATGGTCCTCTCCAGCTCCTTGCTGTGGTACCCCTCTGTCCCAGAGAACGTGGCTGTGCTAACGAGATCAGAGGCTAATTGAAGGGCTGATGTCACCCAGCTAAAGCCTCTTATATAACAGGGCCCTGCAAGGAAGGATTTGTGGCGGCTGCTCACACTCCCTGCCCAGCTGCAGAGCAGTGTCCTCACCCCCTCCCCAGCACCCGGGCAGTGGGGCCTGGAGGGCCCGATCCTGCCCAGTGACTTCCCACCAGTCCTGGTTGGGGTGGTGCAGGGCACAGAGCCACAGATGGGCACTCTCCACTGTCACAGGGCAGGGGTGGGGGGGGGCACTAATGGGCACCCCTGACTCTTGTAGTGGCTGAGAAAGCAAAGGAACAGGCGTCCCAGCTGGGTGAAGCAGCCTTCTCAGGCGCTGGCAACATCGCGGCTGCCACTGGGCTGGTGAAGAAGGAGGAATTCCCTGCAGACCTGAAGGTGAGACCCCCTGGCCACTGCCATGCCCGCAGGCAAGCTCGCACATCCTCAGCCTTGGCAGGGAGCCCCTTGGCTGCTCCCCAGCAGGGCGGGAGGGACCCCGAGGGTCCCCAGCTGCTCTGCCTGTGCCCGGGGCAGACAGGCGTTGCTGCCCCGAGCATGCCGGCTGCCTGCACAGCCACTGTGGACGTGTGTGTGCGTGGGCTCCTGCATGGCGGCCGGCAGCGCATCGCTCCAGCGGCTGCGAGGTGACCTGACAGCTGTGGGAGCGGAGGGGTGGGGAGGGGCAGCGGGTTCGCATCTCACCGCCCCCATGAGCGGTTGGCTCCCAGCTTAGCCCAAAATAGCATCAGACGAAGAAATGAGGCCGCCACCGCTGCCGCACAGGGGGATCGGCAGCCCCCCTTTCCCTCTTGCCAGCTGCTCTGCCAGCCCCAGGGAGGGGTTACCCAGCACCGCCCTCCCTTGCCAGGGATGCAGGATGCCCCCCAGCCCTGACAGTGCGTGGAGCCCGCCAGGGCCCACATGGTGCCAGCACCCATCACCTGCGGGTGGCTGGGAGCGGTGCAGGGACATGTGCACCCAGGCCCTGTGCCCATGGGCTGCTGCCTGTCACCCCCCAGCTAGACGGGCTGGTGTGTGCCTGGGGTGCTCTTGCCAGCCACCCGTGCTGGGCCCCTCACATGGAGCCCCCAGCATCCTGGGTGAGTTGCTGGTCTCTCCCAGTCTGCCAGGGGCAGGGAGGGTGGGTGCCATGTGGGGGGCTGCACGTGTGGGACTAACCCCTGGTTCACCCCCAGCCGGAGGAGGTGGCCCAGGAGGCTGTTGAGGAGCCGCTGGTCGAGCCGCTGCTGGAGCCAGAGGGGGAGAACTACGAGGAACCCCCGCAGGTGAGTGGACAGGTTGATGTGGGGGTGCAGGACACCATGGAGGGCACATGGTGCCAGCGCTCAGTGTGCCAGTGGCCATCACTATCTGCAGCAAGGCCTAGCACCTTCCTGCTCCCAGGCACCCTGTGCACCCAGCTCTGTACCTCGTGGGCAGGCTGGCACAGCCTGGGGCGGGGAAAGGGGATCCCTACCCCACCTGACCTCTCTCACCGGCTCTTTCTTTCCCCCCACCCCCCAGGAGGAATACCAGGAATACGAGCCAGAGGCATAATGGACCCCCGTCCTCGCCTCTTCCACCAGCAGCACAACGAACCGCCGGTAGCCCCCTGCTCCCCCCCAGCCGGCTCCGGCTGGTGCCTGCGTGCCGGGGAGGAGCAGGGGTGCTCCTGCCCCGTTCGCTCACAAGTTCTTCCTCCAGTTCCGTTCCAAGGGACTGTGTCCGTGTCTCCGTACCATGTCTAGCAGTGAGAAAAACCCGCCGTGTCCAAGCCCTCGAGCCCTGGTGCGTGCCCAAACCATGGGCGCTGCCCGCAGGGGCTGGTGTGCGTGTGTGCGTGTGTCCTTCAAGCCCGGGTTTATTGCTCTGTATCCCTCCCAGTGCCATAAACCCCGGCTGTGCCCCGGTGTGTCTGTGTCTGTACAAAGCATGTTGACCTGCTCGCGGGCTGCTGTACATTTTGCTTGCACGCGTGTCCCCGTGGTTCTGCTCTGGTCATCGTGGAACTATTTTTTTTATATATATCTCTCTCTATTTATGGGTGGATGGGTCTTTTGCCTTTGTGAACCCTTGGCACCCAAGCCCGCTCCCCAGCCTGCTGGGTGGTGATGGTGCCTGCGCCCCCCTCCCTGTCCCCCTCCCTGCCCCGAGGTCCCGTAGTGCCGGCGCTGTGTTGTGACGTGGCATGGATATCCCCCCACCCCCATCGCTGGATGTGCAATACGAGGGCAGCTGCCAGTGACACAGCTGCCCCCGTGTCCGTGAATAAAGCCAACTCTTGTCTGTAGCCCCCTGGTCCTGGTTGTGGGTTCCCTGGGGAGAGGGGTGGCCCTGCGCTTTGGTGGCAGGGGTAGTGTTGGGAAGAGGAACGAAGGGCTTTGGTAGACTCGCTGACCCTTTCTGGCTAGGGGAGCCAGCAGGACTGGGTCCTCGCGAGGACAAGATGCCTTCCTGCTTGCTCACTGCTGTGTCACCAGCAGGTCACCATGCCCCGGGCCTCCAGCCCTGCTCCTGGGGCACAGGCAGTGTCCCTGTGATGCTGGCCTGCATGCTGGCTGCAGTGCTTTGCATCTGCAGGTGAACACATGGGCCTTTTGGGGCTGAAGACCCCCAGGCAGGACAAGGCTAGACAGCCCTGGGCTCAAGCACTGGTTCCCTCCCAGGAGATGCTGGCTGTGCTGGCAGAGGGGGTTCAGGCTCCCTTGCAGTAGGATGTGCTGCTGTCTGTAAGGTACCTCCTGGAGATGCACCCTGACCTTGGGCTAGAAGCGCAGAGCAGGGGGGAGCCTCTCTGTTGTCCCCACCTTCCTACGTGACCCTGCTCCCCTCAGGGGGCCGCAGAGGGGGCTGGTACCTGCAGCTCACTCAGCTGCAGTGTCACCACCTCAAGGGCAAGTGACCACTGTACACAACTACGTGATGTCCCCCACGGCAGGGGCTCCTATGCCCACCCCAGAGTGCAGTCCTTGTGCCTTCAGCTCCCCCAAGGTCAGGGCCACCAACCCAGCCTGAGGCCCCAGCCACCTTCCAGCCCCTTGACTGCAGCACGGGGCGGGAGCAAGACACAGGGCTGAGTCTCACCGGCAGGAATACCAGATTAAACCCCCACCCGTGCCGGCTTGCCAGCTTTGCCGGGAGGAGTGAAGCTGCAGCAGTCAGCACGGACACACAACAGGTTTGCTGATGCCTGCAAATACCCGCCCTGGCTCTGCTCCCCGCGTCTGCGCCAGTTGCAGCAGCACTTGCAGCGCCCTAAATGGGCTGAGACTGCTGTTCCTGGGGTGGCCGTGCTGAGGGCTGTCCCCCCCCCTCCAGCTAATAGCGTTTTTTGCCTTCCCTTGTCCAGTTCTGCTGGCTGTGGGCAAGCAGACCAAAAGCAGAGACCCAGAACAGCATAAGCACAGTGCCTGGGGGGCTGTGAAGGGGCTGGGATGGGGGGATGCAGCCCCCTGCCCAGGAGAGCTCAGAGCCAGGTAGCAGGGAGAGAATGTGCTTGAACCAACAATTGATAGAGAGCAGGGTGTCCCCTGTGTGTGGCACGTGGTGTCCTGGGCACAGCAGGATTGTCACCCTCACCATGCGGCTGGTGGTGATGCCAGGGCAGCCCCGCTGAGCGCTGTGTCAGGAGGTGAAGCTGGTCTCATTGTACCTGGGGAACACCTTCTCCAGACCGTGCAGCTGGGCAGTGGTTCTCTGGCCCAGGCCCAGGCTGTGCCTTGCAGCTGTGGTCATAGTTTCCTAGAAAGAGAGGAGAGCTGTGGGGCTGGTGTGTGCTGAGGGGTCTGGTGGGCAGAGGACCCAGAGAGGAGGGCAGCATCACATGTGCAAGTACCAGGCCAAGCCCAGGGAGCACCCAAAGAAAAAGGGGTGACCTCCACACCAAACAACCATGGGGCTACTCTGTGAGACCTGGAGCCACCTACAAGTAAGTCTGGAGATGCTTTCCCACTGCTGCCCCACAGCATTGCCCCGGGGACAGACCCCACAGGTAAGCTCTGTGCACACCACCCATGCTGCTGAGCATGGCACACGGCCACTTCCCCTGTGGGTGGCATGAGACCCCCCACCCAGTAGTGCCAGCACCAGCCTGCACATATTAACTCCCTAAGCAACCCTCGAAATGGGGGACATGGGTTCAGGGAGATGTGGAGAGGGACAGGGACCTAACAGCAACAAGGATACTGCCAAGCACGAGACTTTACCCGAAGCACGGACACAGCCACTGCTGGGAAGATGAGCCCAAGGCCCTGCATCACCGGGGGTGGTGACGGGGTGCTGTGGGTGAGCACCCCTCAAACACAGCAGAGAGCCTGTGCAGCAAGGCAAGCGGCCCTACAGCAGGGATGTGTGAGGCCAGCAGCCCATGGAGGTACCTTGGTTGGTTGCTCCATGGTGTAGGCCAGTCCTGAATACACAAAGTCCTTCTCTGAGGCACCCTGAGGGAGGGAACAGGTGAATTTTCCGTGGGAGAGGCTAGAGGTTGGTCCCCCCCAACCTCATTTGTCAAATACAGCCCCTCTGCTCGGTGCAAGGCACCACGGGTGGTATTAGTATGGCTTGCCACCTCTGTGGCTGGTGCTCCCAAGGGACTCCCTGCAGCACCTAGAAGCACCCTCAGAAGACAGGGCTGTACCACCACACCCAGCATCCCCATCCCATCCCCTCCATGAGTGGGACATAGCACTGTGTGCCATAAGCTCAGCTTTCAGCACTGGGACAGCAGACAGGAGTGTCTGGGGATGGAAAACAAGTGACCCAGGACAACCTTGCCTGGCTGTAGACACAGTCACAAGGGTGTGGAACTCTGAGGATGAATGAGGGGGATCTCACCCCTGGCTTTGCCAAACCACAGCTCCAGGCTGCGCTGCACTGAATGCAGGAGGTGGAGGCTGGATTCCTGCTCTTTTGATGCTGAGGCCATCATAGCTCACAGGGTTCAGGTTCTTCAGGCACTTGAAGGATACGGTCACACCACCTGCATTCACATACACATCTTGCCCAGGGCAGCACACGCTTCAGATCTGCTGCTTAGGGTGACCCATGTTCCACCTGGGGATGCCTCCTCCTCAGCTGTGGGTCCCTCCCCATATCCTTGGGCTCTGCCTGGAGAGACAGTCTAGAAGTTACTGGGATGGATGTATCCTAGAGCCATGCTGGCTCTGCGATGCCTCTGGCAGGGACACCAGCTGCTCTGGCACCCCATGTGATGTGGCAAGGATTACTGCTGGCCCACCAGCAGCTGCAGGACATCCTGGTGCTGGCCAGGAGCCCTGTGGTCTATCGCTGCTGCAGCCAAGAACCAGGAGGGTTCAGAAGGGAAACCAGCATCTGAGATGCACTCAGGAGCTGGTGAAGGCAGGGAACAGGCTGGTTGTGACACCACCATCAACACTGCCTGATCCAGGCCCCATCTGGGCCCACAGCGTGACAGCACCGTGTGGCACCCACTGCCACGAGCTCACCATCTCCCCTCCTGTGTGTGTGGGACGTACTGGGAAGACCAGGATGGTTCTTTAGAGGAATCTCTTGTGTGCTGCTGGTGTAGTGGGGCTGCTGGCAGCTTCTGCAGTGATGTGAGGGCACAAGCAGAGCGAGGTGATGAAAGAACAAACCAGCCACAGGCTTCTTTCCCTACTGTGGCACCCCCCTGCACTGGGCCGTTTCGGGTGGCAGGGGTCTGGGCCCTGGCCTCCCCACTGAAGCTGCTCAGGATGAGCAAATGCTCACCCTTCATATTTTGCACAGAAGGATGAAAGGCTCAGGCTGCAGAAGACCTTGGCTATGACAGAGTCCCAGGTCCCAGCACGCCCTGTCCCTTTGGTCCCAGTGAAGGGAGGAAGCTGGTCTGGTATTCACAGCAGCCCCTCGCTTCATTCACACTTATCTGCTGCCTAAGACCTTCAGTGTCAACACTGTGACACCCAGTACTCTCAAGTGTACCATCTCCTCTGCCCTGGGGGGGAGGATCTGATAGAGCAAGGAAGACTGAGGATGCCAGGAAAGCCAGCCAAGGTCACTCCAACAATCCTTTCTCCCTGCAAGCAGGGGGAAGGGCTCAGGCTCTCCTCTCTCCCTGAATTATGTGACCTGCCACCTCTACCTTGGGCTCTGTCCCTCTGGCATAGCGGGCGAGTTGTCAGTGCAGTGATGTGACACCCCCCTGGGGTGCTGGGTACCCAGAGTGAGGGTCTGTCTGGGCTGCTGTCGCTGGCACTGATGCAGGCCCTGCTGGGAGCATGTGACATGGGTGGTCTGTACCTTTCTCAGCACTTGGGGTGCATTCTCCCTTTTGAACTGCTTCTCAATAGCAGCAGGGATGAGGATGTTGCTGGGCACCTCCAGGATGCTGCTATCACAGGGCTCTGCTTTTGGGAAGCCAGCTATGGTGCCATGGCCCTGGAATGAGCAGGAGAGCCTTGCTGGGCCCAGCCTGGCAGCATTGAGCTGGGCTCTGCAGAAGGTGAGAGGTGGCTCCTTTCTCCGTGGGTGTTTTGGAGACAGCCACTGACCTCCCCCCTGCTAAGAACAGGGGCTGGGTTGACTGGGCTCACCTCACCTGGCCATAGTCTTCCAGCTTCTTGGGCTCCATCTGTCTCCCCAACACGGATGCAGCAGGCTTCATACTCGTGCAGGTACTTCATGGCAGGCAGCCCCACTCTGCCAAAGCCCTGCAGAAACAGAGCAGAGACAGTCTGGGGAGAGGGAAGTTGTGGGGACAATCACCAAAAACTGACCTGCTGCTCTGGTAACAGCCTTCTCTCAGGAGCTCGATCCGAGCAGCACACATAGGGCCCCCTGATCTCAGAGTTCCTGGAGAGTGTTTTGGTTGGGTGGAGACTGGGACCTGTCAGGACAGAGGTCTCTCCTTGGCTAGCTGGAGAGTTGTGAAAAGCAGAACCTGTGGGAACCCTGTCTTACTCACCTCTGGAGGTCCTAGATGTGATATCCCAAGCACAACGTGCTGTTCAGCTTCTGAGAACTGATCTCAAGAGAAAATAGACACAGAGAGACCCCCAGTCCCTTGGTGGGCACCACACAGCACCCAAGCATTCCTCACGCACCTCACGCCAAGGGGTGTGACCGGCTGCATGGCTCCAGCTGGGACACAGGGGTAGCTCACCTCTTCTGGGAGCAGAGGATTTGGCTTTGCACTCACTGCCTGCCCCAAGGTGCTGGCCAGCTTGGTAGAACTCATAAAGCAACACCACCAATTCCTGAGGCTGGGAAAACACCCCCAAACACAGCAAAGTGGTACAGAGGGGAGTCAAGGGTTTCAGTCTTCTCGTCCTCTGCTGTATGAGCAGAGCAGAAGGACGAGCAGAAAGGGAAAGGGTGAGCACAGGGCTGTTCCTGAGGGCACTGTGGGCAGCAGCTCTGGGTGCAGCCTCTGCGCAAAGCCTCTTCCCCATGGCAGGGAGCTGGGTCAAGGAGGAGAGCACAGGGCACTGGCGGTTCCCAATTTATTTCTCGCTTGCAGGGAGCAGTGGTCTCACCAGGAAACAGGCCTGGCCAGAGCAGAAGCAGCAGCAGGGGGAAGCACCTCACCGCGGCCATGAGCAGGGCCTGGGCTGTAGGGAGGAGAGGGGAAAGGCAGGGCTGGCACCCATACCATCCCACCGAGCTCCCAGGCCACTGGGCAAGGCAGGACAGTGTGGGCCAGACCCTCAGAACACCCAGAAGAGATGGGTCCTGCACCTACAAGAAGGACCTTTGCTGTGGGTCACATCATGGCTCGCTGCGGCTGGTTTGGAGGTGACAGAAAGGTGAAGATGTCGCTGGGGGAGGCTGTTTCCACCCAGTGTGGCAGGGCCCACCATGTCCTGCCACCTCTCCACTCAGACAGGGTGGCTGCAGGGAGACCTTGGGAATGGCTGTGGGGTGTGAGCCGTGCAGCACTCTGCCCCTCCACACACGGCAGGTCTGAAACGCTGCTCGAAGGAGCCACAGGGCTGAGTGAGGACAGGTTCAGAAATCATGGCCAAGCAGCACTGCTGGGGCTGAACTGGAAAGCTTTTCTGGAAAGGAGGGACGGAAAGATCCAGAGAAGTGTCCTCTTCAGAGCTCTAGCTGTGCTGACCACAGAGGTCTTGCTGGGGAAGCTGTGGTTCTGGCTGATGTGGTCTGTGTGGTCTGTGCTGGGGGGGTAGCTCTCAATGCCATCCCACTCATTGGCAGGCTGTGGATCACGGATGCTGCCCTGGCTGATGGGCTTTCCTGTCACATATGCCTTGGTCCTCTGGAGAGGACATTCCCCGAGCCTCAGCTTCCCTCACCCTTCCATAAGCCTTGAATAAATCTAAAGCAACTCACTGGCGAGGGCGCCTGGGCATAAACCCCTGTAGTGCCCATGACATCCCAGGCTCCAAGCCAGCACCCCTGGAGCTTGCCTGGTACCCCAGTGCGTGGGCGAGGGTCTCAGCTATTCAGGATGTCTCCTGCTCCTTGGTACCGACATCAAGGGCCAGCATGTCAATCCCAGACCCCGTGGAGGTAGAAAAACCCATCACATCCTGTCTTTGCAATTCAATCGCTCTGTTCCAAGCAATGGCATGCATACAGCCAGGCGATTTCTGGTCACATCCTTGAGCTCATCAAGGAGTCCCCTGACATAAGCGTGGTGCTGCCCATGCCCCAGGGTCTCCCCAGCTTTCCTCAGGCATGAACATATTTGGCTTTAGCAGTGTGTTTCCAATGTCCCTTCCCAATGCTTTCAAGTAAAGCAGGAAGGTAAAGGTCTCTGCCATGCAGCCAGCACCCACAGAGCTCTCTGACACATGCTGAGGCCAGAGAAACCTTCACTCCTCCTGCAGTGGTGCAGGTCAGCGGGAACAGAGATGGGAGTTACTGATGGGAGACCCCTGCCCATCAGTAACTGGGGGGGCAGCCTGGGCCAGCTCTGCTGTGCTTGGCACCGCATGAGGCTCCTCTTGCTCCAAACTCTCAGTACGAGCAAAGCGAAGCAGTGAACGGGCAGCAGAGCGCCAGAGCAGTGAGCTGCTGCCCTGCCTGCAAGCCACACACTGCTTACAGAGCTGGGACCAAGCCACCCTCACCAATACGTCTCTTCTTGGCCATCTCTACTGCAAAATGCCTGGTTATTTCCTCCAGCTCATGTTCCCATAACTGTTACTACAGGTCCCAATAAAAATCCCAGAGCAGCGGTACGGCATCGGCATCGGGCAGCTGCCCTGCCCTGCCTGCACAGGGCACACCCTGACATCTCTGGAGAGTTATTTCACAGCTGCTGGGAAACCCTAGATGGAAAAAAAGAGATGTGTGAACTCCTGGTCCTTTTATTCATCACCCTTCCAACCCCCTCATTTGCACCTTCCCCTAGCATAGCAGGCAGTGGCAGGAGCATCCCTACTCCAGGCTCCTTCAGCATGCATCGGGCCAGACGCCCTGACCCTTAAATGGGAGTTCGCCACCCTTCTCTCCACCCCAAGCTGCTTTTCACAGTTGCTGGGTGAGTTTTACCTGTCTCCCCCCTGCCCCAGCCTGTCAGACTGCATCAGATAGGCATGGAGAGGGAGGGCTGTGCAAATGGAGCGTGAGTTATGGGCCATTGGCAGGGGAAGAAGCGAGCTCACCCAGTACTTCCTCGGAGCCATCCTCACACCCGCCATGGCACCACCAAAAGGAACATCTGGGAAAGACCAGGTAAGGCAGACAGATGTTCTCTGCATGCTCCCCAGGGGGAGGAGGCAACCATGGCTATCGTGATGGGGTTGGTGAACCCAGGCAAGGCCCCACCAGTTCCCCACGCCACACATGGCTCCCCCTAAGCGCCACGCGGCCTCTGCGGAGCGGAGCCAAGACAGGACAGGATACGGACCCTGAGCCAGCCGCCAACGCCACCAGCCAGAGCTGAATCCATGACAACCCAGGCACAGAGAACGCATCTGAGAAGCACAATGCTTGATGCTCTCTGATTAACACGAACATCCCAGACTGCCAGTGCCATATTCTGCAGCCGCAGCAAGCCTTGCCCTCGCACATCTGTGCCCAGAGGAACATCCTGCACTTCTAGAGCACTTCTGATTTTCAAAGCATCTAACGAGCTTTTCTGACTCACAGTATCACAGCCCCATCCCATGCCCAAGCCACCATGTGCTTTACGTTCCCCTTGTACTTACCCACTACAGTGCGTTTATATGTCATTAATGCAGCCAGGGCTTTTACTTCATCGACACCGACTGAGCTGCTGAAATGAACCCCTAGGAAAGGAAAGGGAAGCAATGAAGGATCCCTGCCTTTTGACTGCAAACAGCACAGGGGTGTTGCAGGAAAGGCTTTGACTCTTCTCAAACAGCCGCATCTACTCGCAATTAGGTGATAGCAATCGTCCAGCTAGACCTGCTCCTCCAGATCGCTGCAGAATGAAAAGCAGGTTCCTATGAGACAGCCATCCCACAGGTGGGCCTGTGCACATCCAAAGGCGCAGCTGCAGCACAGTGAAAGCCTCAGGCTAAGGCCAAGGGGATGGGAGGCTGGGGCCGCTCGGGCTCAGAACAGCTGTCACCCCTTCGAGGCGTGTTGAGGGCAGCGAGCACAGGGCGTTTGGGATGAGGAGGCAAATGCACACAGGGGGCCTGTGAGCCACAGTGTTCTTGTGCTCCGGAGTGAGCAGCTGGGAGCAGGGCTTTGGGGGGGTCAATGGTACAGAGGGACTGTGGGGCTGTGGGGTGCTCACCCAGCTCCCAGGCCCTGCACAACCTCATGCTGCCATCCCAGCAGTGGGGGCTGTGCCCCCGTCCCTGCCTGTACCCTCCAGCGGGCTCTGGGACTGTGGCCCTGCCTGCACCAGGGACCTGCCAGTCCCCAGGAGCATCCAGGGTGATGTGCTTGGCCACTGCGTTGCAGTGTCCTGGACACAGTGCCCTCCCGTTCCATGGAGCTGGGGCAAGTCTACCCCAGGCATGCACTGTGTTTCAGGGCAGCCAGGGCAGAGGGTGCTGACAGGGGTCAGGTCCCCCTCAGCACCCCTGTGCCCAGGCAGCTGTGAAGGCCACACTGTTTTTAGGTTCTCTGTTTTTATGGATGTCCTGGAAATGTCTCTGCCTTCCCAAGATCCTTGCAGCTCTTGGGGTGCCCTGTGTGCCCTCCCAGCAGCAGCGTGGCACAGCCCAAGGAGGGATGCCCAGGGTGCAATGTGGTATACACGGCTGTGGGTGGCAATGGGACCCTGATGCCCTTGGGCATCCCCTGCCACTCCCAATTGCCAGCACCCCATCAGCTCCAGAGCACAGCCTCCCTGCTTGCAGATAATGTGCGCAGCCATGCGTGAAGGTGGCGCAGCAGCCAGCGTCCCTGGGAAACCCACTGCCTCCCGCTGGGCAGCCCGGGAAGGGGCACACTCCCTGGCCAGACCGTTTTAAGTGCATCCCATCGCTGCCTGGCACAGCCGGGCACCGGTGAGCCGGGTGGCTCAGAGCCAAGCCTGGGCCGAGCCGTGTGCCTGGCGCATGTGCCTGTGTGCACCGGCGTGCGCGGGCACCGGCAGCGTGCGGCTGGCAGCTGTGGGGGAGCCCGGTGTGTTCACGTGGCGCTGCCCGTGCTGGCGTGGGAGGTGGGCCGCGGCGCCGAGGGAGGGGGCTGCCACGCTACCTGCACCGGCAGCCCCCTCCGCGGAGGGAGAATGCGCTTTTCAGGCAGCTGCCTGACTCCTCGCACGCCGGCAGCGCGGGAGTGCGTTGCCAAGGCAATGGGGACCATCTTACTCATCCTCCTCGCTATTGTTCTCCTGCCAGCCCCGAGGTGCCCGGGCGGGGAGAGGAGGAGGCAGCTGGCCTGGGGTGAAGGCTGCCTGCGGGGAGGGGAGGATGCCGTGACACCCCTTTCCCTCTCCCCCCTCCCATCTGGCCAGCCCCGGTGGGGATGGGGGCACGCTGTGTGCCAAGATACCAGTGGGGATGGGGAGAGCAGCGGGTGGAAGGCAGTGCCAGCAGGATGCAGCCCCACAGCCCCCTGCCCTGGACATTGGGGTCCCCTTCTCTGCCAGTACTTGATCCTGTCTGTGGTGTCCCTTGTCCTCCCCCAGCATCTGTGCCTGAGGTTGAAGTTGGTTGCATACAGGGCACCATGGGATGTAATCCCACTCTGTGCCCCACACCGTGCTCCCCCCATCACTGGGAGCGGGAAACTGGGCCAGGTCTGTATTGGGGGACTGGGACCAGCACACAGGACCATGGGTGGGGAGAAACAAACACCTCAAGGGTGGGACAGGCTGTTGGGTGCAGCGATGTGCCCCCATATCATCCACCCCAGGCACCCAGTGGGGTGCCTGGTGGTGACATGGGAGTGCCCCACTCTGCCCTGGGCAGGGGCAAAGCAAAGCTTTTTATTTTATTTTATTATTTTCATATCCTGCCTCCCTATTTTTAGCCTTCGGGGTTTTGTTCCAGCCTGGCTGTTTACTGGAAGGAGCAATTCCAACCTCCCTTGTCTCCAAGCAACCAGGTGTGCCTGCTCCCATAGCACCAGCCTCACCCTATAGATCTATAGGGCTGGGGGGTGTATGTGTTAATATTAACCCCAAAATGGGGGAACTCTGTCTTGGGGTTGATCTTACCCCCCACCCTCCCACTGACCCTATAGATCTATAGAGCTCCTGCCCCAGTGCTAACATCCCTGGGACAGGGAGGGGATCCTCAGCCTATAGAGTGTATAGGGTGATGGGAAGGGGGGGGATCAGGGGGAATGCTGGAGGGTTTTGGGGGGGTTGTAGGGATGCAGGCGAGGCGGGCAGGCCGCCTTCCCCCCCGCAGTGCAAGCGGGAGTGCGTGGGAAGGAGTTAGACAAAGCCTGAGCCCGGGAGCAGAGGCAAGTGCTGCCGGGAGGGAGACGGGGACGTTCTCCCCTCCCCGTCCTCCCCCACCTTTGGACGAGGGGTACGCGGGAGCCCACCTCCGTCCCCGCCGCGGGGGTAAGCGGTCCTCTCCATCGCCAGGTAGGAGGGGGACTGAGTTCCGTGTCATTGTCCTCCCCACCCACGGGACCCATGCTAAGGATTGGGGGGACCCCGATCCAGCCGGT
>VZTU01024614.1:0-21528 GCA_013400835.1 Zapornia atra | reverse complement strand
CTGTGATTCTGTGATTTATCTACTGATATGCAAGATTTCTCTTCCAGCATCTTCCAAGGGTTAGAAGACTTCTGGCAGTTACTTTAGGTCATGAACACAATGCCACCATAAGCTTTCTCGGGTATTTGAAAAACCTGGTTTATAACAATTATCCTAAATAGCAAATGTCTCCCTAAACCTTCCCTTTCACAAAATAGGCAGTCTCATTCGCAGTCAAATCTACTTAATCAGAAAGTCTGGATTAGTCCATACTCTGTTAATCTGGAAGAGGTGTACGTAAAGGGACCTTCTTTGGTAGTTAAATCACAGAAGAAAAACTTTACAATGGAAGTATTCGCCCACTCGTCTTCGTTGAAGGCTTAGTTGCTCAAGTAAGCCAAGAAACAGCAGACACAAAACTTTTAAAACATGATGTCCATCAAGAAACAAGCAGGAAGGAAGCACCTTAGCATTTTTCCTTAAGTACTCTTCTCTCTCTTGCATTAAAAAAAAGCATGAGCCCTACAGGATTAGCCAGCAGGTTCCAAAAAAACACTGTTGTGAAGAATGGCAAGGAGAAACAAGACTCTATGAATATTACCCAACCTTGGTGACCTACCTCAACCACAGAATCAAAGATAAATTAGGGAAATGCCTGAAGCTGTATCTGCCTTCTCAAACTATGATTATATTTTTCTGGATTTTATTTGAGAAAACAGAATTTCCTAATTTATAAAAGAAACTGCAGCTCTCATACCTTCCCAGCAGAAAACCTAGAGCTCCTGCCACCATATAAGACTGGCTCAATAGCAAAGCTCTCCCATTTTGAAGCAAATAACAGTTGCTTTCAATTGGAGAAATGTGTCTCCATATAAAAGCACCTGAGAAGAGGAAACCAGAAAGAACCAGAAGTCACAGAAGAAAAAATATGTGTTAACAAGCAAAATAGCATCATTTATACATGTAGGGGACCAGAAAGACACTCAACATTGCACCACAGGATTTTCTGTTTCTGTATTCAGGTGCAGTATCTAATAGGTCCTGCTCTTTAGACGGATGCAAATACCCTAATTTCCTTATTTCTTCTCTATACTTTCCCATCTGTCAAATCTTAAAAAGTAGTAGGAGTAAATGTGATCTTGAACATTTATCATTAATATATTAACCAACTGAATATTTTTAACACAATCTTTAGGAAGAGAGCCCTCCCTGATAGCAGCAACCTGTTACTGCAGGTTGCTGCTGCAAGGATATGTCATGGTTTAGTCCCAGATGGCAGCTGAGCACCACGCAGCTGATTGCTCACTCCTCCTACCAGCCCTCAAGGGAATGGGGAGGAGAATGGGGAAAAAACCCACTCATGGGTTGAGATAAAGACAGTTCCTGTTCAATAGGATAAGAAAGGAAAAGGATAATAATAATAACAGCAACAGCAGCAGCAACACGAGTGGTGCCCAAATACAATTGCTCACCACAAGTGAAAAGAAAATAAACCAACCCAACACCCAGTCTGTTACTGAGAAGTAAATCTGCCTCCTGGCTAGCCTCTCCAGTTTTATATATATATATATATATATATACACACACACACTAGGGGCTATATAAAGTAGGGACTATATCTTTGGCCAGTCTGGATCAGCTGTCCCAGATTCTTATGCACCAGAGAAGGTATGAGAAGCTGAAAAGTCCCTAACTTAGAGTAGACACAACAACTACCCAGCAACTACTAAAAACATCAGTGTGTTACCAATATTATTCTCATACTGAATCCAAAACACAGCACTATATGAGCTACTAGGAAGAAAAAATAATTCTACCTCAGCTGAAACCAGAACAGTATGGCATCAAGCTCACAAAGCTGTCCATAGTATATGGGCATTTACTTATTCCTACTTTGGTAATACTACCAAGGTAAGCAGAAGCTAAGGTACCACCACTACATTGTTGCTTTTGCAGACAAATTCCTTGTCTTCAGTTACTGCAGAAAATCACTGATGTTTTTAATAGCCCTTTCTGGAGATGGTTGTGCTCAGTCTGCTAAGAGTCATATAATGCCTGGAGTTGGAACAGTCTATTAAGCATCAAGTCCAAAACCCTTTTCCTTGCAGAACTACTTAAAACTAAACCATATGATTAAGAGCATCATCCAGATGCTCCTTAACATAAATCTATGCTGAGCAATGCTCAGTGTATTAAAGGCACATACTTCAATTGGTACTGTCCCTTAGTTCCAGGCATCGCTCCTTTGTGCAAGCTTCAAAATCCCAAGATAATTTATCTGAGAGTATGGCAAACTTGGAGGTCACGGGCAGAGAAGGGATCTCATACATACACATGAACATCAAGCTGCTATTGATGTTAAAGATCAGAGCCTGGATTTAGCAATAAAAGGTAGGAAAGGGAATAGAGTCATCATCTTTCCCAACACAAATCAGTGTAAAATTAAGAATCCAAGAGATTTCAGTATAAAAAATGCCTACAGAAATGCACAGAAATATTTGGTTGGGTTTTGTCGGTTTGGGGCTTTGTTTTGGTTGGTTTTTTTGTGGAAGCAAGCACAAAAAGATTCCTCTTAACGGAGACTTAAATGTCATTGGAGAGGAATTTACATATAGAAATGAGTATAAGACTTGGTAATATTTGGCTTATTAAAAGTACATCTGCCACAGGTTGCACGGAAAACAAGATAAATCAGCCAGCACAAAATAAACAAACAAAATATCATCAAGGAACTTCCCCTCACATTGGAGATGGTTCAGCCATCTCCAGGAAAGCAGGGATCCATCACGTGTAATTGTTACCTGGGAAGTCAAATGCCATAACCCCAAATGTCCCCTCTTCCTCCTTTACCCCAGCTTTTATTGCTGCTGATTAATAACAAGGTTACTACTAATCATAGTAATACGCAGAACAAGCGATGAACAGCACAATTTCTATTTTCTCACCACCCAGAGCCGATGCTCAGGAAGTCCCTGAGCACTGTCTCCTGGCCCACCCCCCAGCTATATACAGAGCATGATGTCACGTGGTATGGAATATCCCTTTGGCCAGTTTGGGTCAGCTGTCCTGGCCATGTACCCTCCCCAGCTTCTTGGGTGCCCTCCACCTTCCTGTTAGCAGGGCACTATGAGAAGCCCTTGACTGCTTGGCAACAACTAAAACCATCCGTATGTTATCAACATGATTCTCACCCTAAATTCCAAACACAGCACTATGCCAGCTGCTGGATATAAAATTAACTCTATCAGAGTAGAAACAGATACGTTCATGTCATTCACTGAGCACCAAGGAAAGCATGAATGAGAATCACAAGGAACATGAAGCCACTCCAAGGAGATGACATTCAGCTACCACCTGCAAGGTAAGAAATGGTTAAAATGGCTTACTGCAGGAGACAGGACACAAGCTATTAATACATTTCTCTTTCTCACAAGACTTCCAACTACTAGTAGCCCAACAACAGAACTCCCTAAATCCTAGGAAGTGAGCCTCAGGACAGAAGGAACAACTTCCTGAAAGGAGTTCTTGCAGATAACAAAAGACCCATGAATCAAAATACTTCTGTTCATAAAGAAGATACATATGATCCTTTAAAAAAACAAAGAAAGAAAAACCTTAGCAGAGCCCTGCGTCAGCAAAATGACTGAAAGAAGGTCTTCAAGCTTTAAAAATTTCCATGCTTCTGCTCTGCTTTGTAAACTGACATATTTGCTTCTCCACTGCTGATCAAACCAAACTTTGCTTCCCTGAAAAAATGCATAGAACACAGGTAAGTTTCATTTTGGTCTTAAGACTTTGATATTTGCATCAGAAAGCATCTAAAGCAACAAACTGAAGATTAACTAAAGCAGGCTTAGAATCTTATCACTGCATGAATAAAGTGCTAATTGAGTAGAATGGCACATCCCTTTTTAATGACTGCAATCAAACCTTTGTTCCTTTCTCAAAAGTTTATGCCATTGTTCAAACAGGCCTGTGGAAGACTTTCAAACAAACCAACCAACCAACCAACCAAGCAAAAGAAAAGAAAACCACACCACGAATCAAGAAAGCCACCTCATCTAAGAACTGAAGCTCCATTTTGAAACATGAAATTTTAGAGGTCAGTTATTTCTGCATGTTAGTGCTAAGAGTTACTGCTGACTGGGCCACCCTCCGTGGGCACTTCAGACTAGAACCATCGGGCTCCGATAGGCATTACAAACTGTGACTTTATTGTCTTCTACACAGGCAAGCGTGAGTTCTGATATCTATCTAAAATCGTGTGCTTGGACACACCCACCAAGGTAGCAGTGGTCCAAGACAGTTTAAATAATTCCCAAGAGCGTAGCTGGATTGCTTGCTTTACTAAGAGTACATGGTCAGGTGCAGCTGATTTACTTTCCAAACTTATGATCCCTCTGCTTCTTGATATGGGAACTTCAAACAAGTCCAGGGCATTTTCACAGCCAGCAGAGGAAAACAGACTTAGTATCACACATCTGGAGAAAAGCAACATAAAACATATACCTACACAACACAAGGACACATTCCTAGAGAGGAACTTATACTTGATGCCAGTTGCAATCAATCCATCTATTTAATATCTATTATTACTGACAAATATCTACCATAGAGCTGT
Organism: Zapornia atra; assembly: GCA_013400835.1. Taxonomy (NCBI): domain Eukaryota; kingdom Metazoa; phylum Chordata; class Aves; order Gruiformes; family Rallidae; genus Zapornia; species Zapornia atra. The sequence continues at coordinate 16,928 of VZTU01024614.1, read as the reverse complement.
TTTTTTTCATTTATTCTGAGCAACTCTTTAGAACCAGAGAAAGCAAGAATTAAACATAAGCCAAAACTACAGAATGAGCTGTTCTTTTAACAGACACAATATTTACGTCCTCAGCATGTCACACAGTGATATGTTTAGAAAAAGTGTAAAAATCCAGAGTTTCAGATTTCTTTTTTGTTTTCAGATAACCCAAAGCAAACTGTGCCACAGCCTGTCCTTGAATTCCTGTTTTCTTTATTACCTTGGCCCTTTACTGTTCAACACTCTTTTTGTAAAGAGCTGCAGAGCTCTCATACTTGAACATTACCAGTATATATATTCATCAAAAGCCAAGAGAGTTGAAATTGTCTAAGAGCCTCGGGGCTTTTCTGCCTAAGAATTACTTCTGACAGAGATACCCGGCAATATTATATAGTTATATTTGCACCCTAAAACTCCCCATGGGGACAGAGATTTTGAAAACAGGATGCTTTTTCATCTCGCAGACAAATCCCCAGCAGCATTTGTGTAACTCACTTAAAAAGCCTAATGTCAAAGAAGCTGCTATGTCCAAGTGACTTTGTACTTTTGCCCAAGCCAACAGGGGACAAAATGGAGAGGTGGTCAACACTGTTGCGTCTCTAGCTCCTGATAGAACTTTACTACAAAGGACTCGTGCAGAGAACAAAAAGTCAGTTCCTTGCAACCAAGGAGTTAATTAATAAGAGGGAAGAGAAGCACATGGATGTTGGCATAAGGCAGACAGGACAACAAAAGATGAGCTTGGGAAAGAAATAATCCATAAAACTGAACCAAAAGACCACATTCTTATGCAAAACCAGATTTCCTGTTCCCATCCCACTTTTTTGCCCTCCTTTGACAGAACACCCTTGACAGATTGTCTGGCCTGACAATGGCAAGGTGAAAGCACAGTATAAGCAGTCACTCACTCCTGCTTGCGCTATCTGCCAAAATGCCAAAAGCAGGCTGACCTTCATTCCCACTGCCAGAAACATGAGGTCAATATGAACGTCTAAAAAGGTTGTCCTGAGCATTCAGCAATGTTTTTTTAAAAGCTGTGAAAGGGAAACTTTCCAAAGCTGGAAGGAGGAAAGAGTCTTTCAGCAGCTGCAAGAACTACCTTATAAGCCTTTCAATTGCAGCAGGATGAGCTAATAAAGCTAGCCCTTAAACCCTGGAGGTTCAGTGTTCGAATTCTGCTTCAAGTTCACAAATGAAAGAAATCTATTATGCTTGGCTTTAGTACTCAGAGGAATCAAGCCACATCAGAAAAATGCCATACACTTTGACCAGACTTGTTGAAAACACATCGGAGACAGGCAAGAGTGCCTTTTACTCTGCTGGCAAAACATTGTCTGAAACCTTGCCTCCTAGTGTCTCTACCACCTCATCAGTGTTAACTGCTTGCCTTTTTAAGATATGATTTTAAGAGAGGCTTTCTGATTAATGATAAAACCAAGCTTTCAAGGTGTACCACCAGAGTCACTCAACTGATGGATATGAAATATGCATTTAGTTACAAGTTCTCAAGCTATTATTCCCTAAACAGCATTCTACTGGTAATACACAAGCCTCTCCTACATCTCAGTAACATGGGGTAGCCATCTAGAACAGTATTTTCTTCAGCTTAATTATTTCACGCAGCAAACTTTATAAGCCCCTTCACACAAAACTTTGCCTCACTTCTTAAAATTACATCCAAAAAACCACCAACTAGACCCAGGAAGAAAAAAATTCCCAGTGCAATTTTCTCATAAAACCTTCCCTCAAGCAGCCCAAAGGTAAACAGAAGGATGATTAATCTTCAGAACCAGAAAAACTATAGTTTTAGTTTAAATCTTAATTTTGAATTTTGCTGTACAAATTGTTGCATCATAGAACTAACTGAAGCACGGACAACTCACTGGGTTATCTCTAAAATAGTACACAGACACGTGGCCATGTCCTTGAACATATTTTTGTCACATTTGTGTGCAGAATATGCCTAAAGCGTACACTGCTAACTTTGAGATGCAACTGGAAGTCAACAACTTGGCCACCACTGCTGCATTGTTGATCACTACTGGACAATGAATGGGAGGGAGCAGAAGTCTATCCATGATCCACTGTCCAAATGGAAAGGTACCCTACAATAGCTTAGTTCTAATAAAATTTTTCTGCAATGGGTTCCACCTATTCCTTCATTCCAACAGAGAACCAGCAAAACAAAATGCACTGAAAAGACACAAAATACAGTTAAAATTCTCTGATTTCTGATACAAAGGGCTAGTTTAGTTCATAAAAATCACTATCTTTGGTAACACAGCAGGAGATTTAGGTGCAAAATTTCTGCCATCTTTGTCAGAACAAGAGTGATATTTCAGTATGTCACATTGTTCCTCTCAATTCACATCAAGACTTAACATTTAAGCATCAAACCCAAAACAAGTCAACACTGTCGCTGTAGAAAAGACAAGGTCCTACCTGATTTGCATGTCCTGCCATCATCTTCTAGCTGCACACCAGTGGGACAGGCACAGCTGTAGAAGGGGTCTCTTGGAGACAGTAGGCACAGATGGGAGCAACCACCGTTGTTTTCTTCACATGGAGTGTGAACTTTAAGAAACCAAACAGATTTATTTTTATTTTTCTAGATCCCTAAAGCCCTCTTTTCTCCACAAGGAAGAAACTATACATCCCAAGTGACTGGAACAAGCATTAATACTAAAAGACAGAGGAACCACAAAATAAAGTGTTTGATTTCCCCACTCCACAGCCATCTTATTTCTAGGGGCACCTAAACTGAGATGCATGCAAAAGCTGATTTTGAAAGAGCTGACAGCTGAGCACATTCTCACTATTCAGTTCTTGTAATGTTTCTAAAGTTGAACACAGCTAAGAGCCTTAAACATCAGTTATTTTGTAGATGCTGGATCTGCTAATCATCATGAAAATGGGAAACATAGCTTGGAGGATGATGATGGGGGGAGGTGGGGTGGTCAGTTCTACAAAAGAAGAGAAAACATAACAATTTGTACAAATTCCACATTACAGTAGTATTGAGTTTGAATATTTTTTTCCCTAATGCAAAGCTTTCAGAGACAGACATATCCCTGAATCACCAGGAAATCAAGAGGAGCAACAGGTAACATCAGCAATTTTGAAAACATTTTAAAAAAAAAAATAATTGGAGGGGACAAAGAGTGGACAGACATCAACTACACACACCTATCTCATTTACATGAGGAAAAAATGGCAGCATGAGATGAAACTGTAGCTATACATAATTAAGAGTATCATCAGCTACCAAAAAAATAAATAAATATTGTACGTTGCATGAGAAATCTCCAAAATCAGGCACAATTTGAGTAAGTATCTGAATTGCCTCAATATAAAACCACATTTCCAGCTAATTTGTTTTGTGTTACTTCCACTGACAGTCATAAAGAGGAAAAAAGGGAGAAGAAGGAATCCAAGAGCTTGATCTTAATGAAGTCAAGGGCATCTGAGCTATTTTCAGCATATGCTATTTCCCGATGCAACATATTTCCTTTGTGACTGACCCAGAAATACTGTGACCCAAGGCTGGGACATTCCCTGAACTAAAAGCAATGACAAGAATTCAGCATAGACAAACTCTTATCTGGAGCTGTGAGATAAACCAGGGTGCTGTGCATACTCAACATCCTCAAGGAAAACTCGCACATGTTCCATCACCAAGATGATCTCCAAACTCCTTCTGCTTACTTTCAAGGCTGCTGACTGACATCTTATAAACTTTACTGGCATAACAAACATTATCTTCAGGGAAGCAGACTTTAAAGCTGGCATAAATAAAGAAGCCAATCCAAATGGCAAGAGTATGTCCCTTAGGAAAGGGATGATAACTACTCAATAAAATACTTTTTCACACCATTTAAGTCCCATCCTTGCAATCCTAGAAACAGCCAACAACCTAGACCAACCGTCACATGGAACCACATGCATATACAAACACAGACAGCCTCATTCAGTCCTCGATTTTCTACACCGGCCTTCCATTGAAGCAGCATCATACATGAAGAAAAAAAAAAATGGAGGCACATATATGTTTCATATAAAAGCTTAGAACAAAATCCCTTCCATAGAGAAACACTCAAACTATTTGTTACATATTGAAGGAAACATGATCAAGTCTGGACCACAAAATGCATAGTTCTCAGTACAACATCAACATTACATACTTTGTAGCAATTGTACTTGTTAAAAATAAATCCCAAAGTAATTATAAATACTTTTTTTTTCTCCAGTTTTCTTTAAAATAATGGTGTTAAAAAGATGCCAGCTGAGTCTTTATCATTCCCATTCAGATACCTGAAAGCAAAAGATGTCATTGAAGTACTGCACTGGATTTTGGATTTTGTTCCACACTGGGGTAATTAGTGAGCTCATGCCAGTTCAGGCTGGAAATTTCAAAGAAAGGTACAGGATTCTTTCAGCAACCAATCCCCTAAGAAGTGTTCAAAACCTTCCAACTCCACACTAACCATTTGTGAGAGTAACATTTTTCTTGGTAAATAAGTAACAGTCATGCAAAACATTTCAGGGAAAAGTAAAACATACAGTATGGCTGCCGGTCTGGACTTAAGACCTGGATGTCCATCGGTGAATATAGGGCAGACAGTATTTCTCTCCTTTTCTCTCCTGTCCTTTTGTTACAGGCATGAATGGAGCGTGTTTGCCAGTCCGTCCAATACAAAGTATCCCCAGACAACGTCAGTGCAAAGGGATGAGTAAGACTACCTTCAACAACTTTTTGCCTAGATGAAAGATAGAGCAAGGATTAGAATGCATTGCTTCCACTCGTTACCATGCAGGGAAAAAAATCTAGCTTTGTAAAATCGCATATAGGAGTTGTCATCTTCTAACAAATTCCCTGGACCAAGAGATTCATCTAGTGTTGAAAGTAATAATCAGAGTCAGAAAAGTAAACCAAAACTTTGCCTTTTCACAGCAATGAGGACACAAATATACCAGATTTCATAAAGACCTGGTAGCTGATTCAGCTCCACACTGACTTCTGAAAGGCTACAGTGAAGTTCCTTAACAGGGCTGGGCAACTTTTTAAACAATTGCCTTTTGGTGGAAACACAGGTCCAAAGAGCGCTACTCCAATTAAAGCATAACTTTTTTTGTCCCTCAAGGCAATATATGACATCTTTGCCCAGGACTTCAGTTGCCCTCAGTCCTTTCCTGTAGCTGGAAAAGGAAGAAGCAACCTAGAGTCTCCTTGAATTACCTTGCGTAACTAGGTCAGCAGCAGAAACAAGTATTTTTCACATTTTTTTTTAATGTAGGGCAAGGGTCCATTATGGTTTTTTCGAAGACTAAATATTTATAATTAATATGAGAAACATTCCAGATGTTTTTCAACGACCTCATTCAGCCACACCTCTTCTAGGGATGCATGCATTTTCACATTGGTTATTAGCTGAACTGAAAGCCACAGAACACATGATATTTGCAACATGTTTTCTAAACTCACCGGATTCCGAAATGTATCCATATTGCAATAAATTTGTGTAATTTGGATTCAGTAGTTTTGAGACATTTACTAAGTCAGTGAAAACATACTCAACAAATTACTCAGTCAAAATAATATGAACTCCATTTTTACAAAATTCACTGATTTTATGTAGGCACAAAAGCATATGCACATCTTCCAAACCACTGTTCTGACACAGCGAACCAGTACACAAACTTTTTCATCATACAACTTTGAGAAAGCTGAAGCCTCAGCATCATCCTGAAGGAAAGTGAGGAACATATTTTTCCTTATAGCTATATTCAGATCTGCATTTAAATAGTTCCAACTGAAGAAATTAAAGAGAAGAAAAAAAAAAAGCAAACAACAACCCAAAAGCCTGCTAACGTTTGGCAGGGAAAGGATTCTGTTTCATTCTGAGCAATGCAGGTACCATTTGTATTTTCCAGCATGGGGGTGGTAGGTTATGAAAACTACCCCCAAAATTAATTGTGTGTATTCAGGCATGGACCATTTAAAACATACTGACACATGCAAACAAGTATTTGCATATATGTATAACCTGGTTTTCATCTGCGTTAACAGCCAGGTCAGCTGACCCAAACTAGCCAAAGGGGTACTGCATACCATATGATGTCATGCTCAGTATACAAAAGGGGTTGGCTGGGGAGGAATAGTTAGTGCTCTGGGGTGGGATGGACATCAGGTTTCTGGGAGGTGAGCACATGGCATTGTGTATCGCCTGCTTTGTATATTCCAAGTACTGTTGTTGTAATTTTCCTCTTCCATTACAGTCCCAGTCAACTGTCCTTGTCCCAAGTCACAGGTATCACCTTTTTCTTTCTTCCCCTACAGGGGTGGGGCGGAATGAGCAAGGGGCTGCATGGTGCTTAGCTGCTGCTGGCTGGGTGTACACTGTACACAGCAATGTACAAAGCAGGTAATGTGGAAAAAAGAAAGAAAAATATTATTCTCCTTTGTGTTCTAGAGATAAAATTGAAACTGCTCTAAAACTTCTGTCCTTCAAATTACTACTACTTCTCACACCAGAAAACACAATAAATAGAAACACCCATTTCACTTTCACTTTCCACTCCCACCTTTGCAGTTGCTTCTTCACTAGTAACATCAGTGGCTGTCTTCTAGTACCATAGCAGCTGTTTCCCACTATGTATTGCCCCTATTTGTACCATTCTTAGATATCAAGTCTCCCTGCCTCCTGTAATTACAGCCCTTGAAACAGTTCCAGCCTATGTGCTTGCGAACTGAAGCTTGCTAAGATGTAGTAGTCAGATTACGCCAGAAACATTAATACACCATGCAGAATGCAGATTTCCCTTTTATTTGAATTCTGAAGGGATTCTGGTACAGGACGTGTAGATCCATTTGAAAGACCATAATATTTCTTTATTGACAAGTCTGGGTAAAACTTAATTTCCTATTTAAGGAACAGAAGCAACCTCCAAAGTTATCCTATAGTTTGAACCACTACTGAGGTCCAGTTTGAAACCAGAAACTGAGAGTCCAAATTTCACAGATTTCTGTTTCTACATTGATCAGTGGAGGGGGAAAAAAGAATAAATAAAAAAAATTTTAAAAGTTAAAATTAAGATCAATATTCATGACATTTTATTAATATGCCTAACATTTTAAGCAGGAAGTTTTGTCATATGGTAACAATATCAAATATACACAGCTAAGCGACATCAAGCTATTCTTTTGGACAACCCCTAAAAGTCCATGTACAGTCAGATACAAGGAATTTCTATAATGCATCCTGCATAGGAATATCCTGACATCAAGCGTGTGTTTACTCAACTGCTGGAGAGTGTATGTAAGAACCGTACAGCAGTGAGCCTTTTTTACTTTAAGATTTTACACATACTTGTAAGTAAATTTTATACAATTTGAATGTGCGTGATAACTACAGGATCATCCTGAGAACCTTACCCTCAGCCACCCACCCCCAAACCAGAGAATTATATTCAAGTCGTACTATATGAAAATTTCTCTCAGATTCTGAATTCTGAAAGAGCATTTCCTTTCTGCCTACGAATCTGCACACAGCCTTTCAGCTACCACTCCCTTCTGCAAAGGCCCTTTCCCTTGTCTATACTTTTGACTATCAGTCAGTACTTGTCACTTACTACAAAGCCACCATTATCTAGCTCTTGTATAGTGCTCTCAAAGGACCTTAAGAGCGCTTTATAAAGGATGTCAATATTGTTATTCCTCTTTTATGAGTGTGGAAATCAGGCACAGAATGCACCACAGTAAAAAAAAAAAATTGAAAAAAACCCATGGAAAATGCAGTGTTCCTTTTGGGGGGAGGCATATTGTTCTGTTACAGAGATATGCATAAAACTCCAACTTTTCATCAAAACAAAATGATTTCATAACAGACATTAAAAACAAAACCATGAAAATAAAACACCCTTTTAAACTATTTGAAGCCCAAAGCCAGAGCAGAATGCAGAGGTGCAATCTCAAACATCGAGGTTTCCCCTGTCCGAAGAGTCAACTCTCCGTAGCTACCAAAGCCAAACCTCAACAGCACACTCAGGCAGGAGCCACCAACCAAAACACTGTGCTTTCTACCAAGCTTTAGGAAAATCTCCTTTGCGCCCACTCACAGTCTGAAATAAGCTGAATTTGTTTAATCTAAAGTCATGCCACAAATAACATCTTTGGATAGGGACAGGGACAAGCATGTACTGATGTTGAAAAAGAATACAGTAATAGCACGATAAAAGCCCAGTCACTAGTTACATGTTAGATTGTCTAGGGTCAAGGATAAGCATATCCAACTACTTTCAAAACAAATATGAGCCTAAAAATGAAAAATCCTTCTGAACAACAAGACTATAAACTCTATAGTGAAACACTGGTAGATATAGTCTTACTTTTAAAACCAGTTTTATAGGATGAGGCTGTTTTACTTTCTGCAAGGCTATTAACAATTGCATTTAAAAAGAAAAATAAAGTACTGGCATTATTCTAGATTAGTCCAACATAGTATATTCTATGATTCTATAATTACTGGAAAAATGCCTCAGTTCAAAGTGAATGCAAGAGGTAAGTTATTTCTTTCACCATATTATTGACTAAAGGAAACTTACCTAAAGGAACCATCCAAATTCGCTCTATGAATGAAACTCAGTTTTGCATCAGCCCAGTAAAGTTTCTGCTCATCAAGATCTATCGTGAGTCCGTTTGGCCAATAAATATCTGAATCGACGATTATTTTACGCGTGCTGCTGTCCATTCCTGCCCGCTCTATTCGGGGTGTTTCACCCCAGTCAGTCCAATACATGTATCTGGAAAAGAAAGCAGAGATGCACACAAATTAAGTCATGATACCTGCTGGTATGACACAAGCTAAAGCAGCACTGCAAATTTAATTGGGCTAGTAACACCACAAGATCAAAATCTGGTGGGGGGAGGGGAAGCTTCCTTGATGTGATTAGTTATCTGTTTAAGATCATGAGTCTTCTGTCAAAACTACTGAAATCTGCTTGCATTAGTCATGTTCACAGGGAAAGAGCCATACAGGAAAAGTAGGGGAGAAATTAAGTATTTCAGTAATGTCCAGTACTACCCATTATGTCTTAGACTTTGCATATTCTAAATGCCCCAGGACACAGCACCAACTCTTACTCAAACAGCAGAAATTTTTAGTTGAGGCTTTTTGGTCAGGGGGCAAAAAGCTCAAGGTGGCTTCTTAGAGAAAACAATCAGTCTGCACACTGTATGTGAGGAACTGGTTTAAATCAACCTGACTTAAATTAACCTTAATAGAGCTTAAACATGTAAAGACTGACTCAGGTGACTGGAGTGGTAATGGACACATAATTTCTGCAGAAGGGAAAAGGAAAAAAAAAAATCCTTTTTCTTTAAACAACCTAAGTAGTCCATATTTCTCATTGACCTCAACAAAAACAGTCATCCGTGTTGCTGGGACTGCTGACAGTGCAGGACTGATTTTTTTTGTTTGTTTTTCAAATATAACCTTCTTCACTGATGTTCAGTACATTAACAATCCCTACTGTTTCCATTTCATTATTTTAAAAAAAAAAAAAAGGGAACTTAGCCGAGATAAGGTTTCAGAAAAATTCAGTAGAATCTCAGCCCAGAACTACCTGTGCTATTAAAAGCTCCCCGTTTTGGAAGCCTGTTGAAAGATATATCCTCATAATAATGAAAAGTTTGATGTACCTATTTGAGTATTTTTTCTTCAGTTATTTTGTTGTTGGTAGTTTTAAATGTAAAATACGCAGTTTTAAATATCCCCTGGGCCAAGACACACTATTAAGAACTGTCAAACCCAGTATTTGGAATCTTAGTACATATTAGATTGATCATGTTTTTAGGACTGAGATTTGGCATCCCAGGAGTTTTGTATTCCACCTGGATTGAAGCAGATAAATAAAAGTGTAACAGCACTGGGGCTATAAGAGAATAAAAACAATTCTTAAAGAGTTCCTAAAATATATTTTAAAAAGTCATTGTGAGCAAAAATCCCTGCTAAGCAGCTATCACAAATCAATACTCTTAAACAAACAGCAAATGGTATTAGGAAAGCGCTGAACAGCAGTGTTGGGACAAAAGACCCCAAGCAGTCCTGGGACAAACTCTTGGGTTACTTTATTCAGTTCTCCAGAGATATGCAAGCATCTTCTCCCTTACTGGATTTTAACCTTTACCTCCAGTCTTTGAAGCGAAAATAGGAGTGGGGGCAGGGGGAGAAGAGATTAGCATCTAATAATAATTTCACAATTGCACCAAATCTGCCCCTAAACTGAATGCACTTTGCTATGCCAAAGAAATCAGCAGGAACAAAGCAGAGCAAAAGCCAAAGCTCCATCAGGAAGCAAATGTACATGTATGCTTCTTTCTGAACACGCAGCCACAATAGTCCGTCCAGTCCATCCTCCAGCAGCCAAGTACAGGAGTTTGTTAAATTCAGTTACGACTCTATTAGTAAGCACAGTAGCTGCAAGCTTCATTACCAAGCTTTCTAGTCACAGGACAATTAAACAAATGCAGTAAACAAGTCACTGAGTTTTGGCACATACTTAATTCCCACACTGAATCAGCACTTAAATGGTTCTTCAGTACTCTAAGAAGAATGGGTCTGAAAGCCACCTTGCTACACTGTACCCCAGCGGTCTCTTCTTTCTTTTTGCCTGCTTGACCAATTTTAAAATTCCAGGTACAGAAACAAAAACAGGATGAAGACCGTCATCTCTCATTTCCTGGTGCTTCATCTCTCTTGTCATCATTTTTGCAAAGACTAGAAATCATGACCGTGCCCTCAAAGACCAACTGATCGGCCATCTGAGCTGGAAGGTATCACGGACATAATAAAAAGCAGCCAACACTGCCCAAATTCTTTTTCCACCTCCCAAAATGCAGTGTGGTTGCCAAACCTTACATAACCTGCTTACACAAAAGAGGCCAGTTGTACAGATGATGTAAATCAGCCCAAACTTCTCCAATTTCAACAATGTTCTCGAACTTATACAAGCCCAGGGCACAAAACAGGACTTTACAGGAAATTGCCATGAAGCTTAGATTCCTGCATGTTTAAAAATTACTTCCTCCATCCCACCTTTAAAGTTATAAAAACTCAACTGCAGAATGAAATGGCAACAACCGTTTACATAAGGGAAAAGCATTGCTATCTTGCACAGATTTAAGCTGCAAATTACTTACTTAAATTACCTTCTTTTAAATTTTTTCTTCAAGCACTGAACTCTTGAGACCTGAATGTTCTTGACAAACATTACATCAAAACCAAAACTGTGCCACAGCAGGTAATCATCACAACTAATCCCACTGTATTCTAAGACATGTATGTAAAGCAAAGCAAACAAAACCCCAAGAACCACCCTTCTCCACTCCTTTTCCTACAATGTCTTTTATTCTGAAAGGCTTATTCTTTTAAACATATATACTATTTGGCAACTGAGTACAAACAGGAAAAACATAATCGCCTGTCAACTGAAGGATGCTCAATTACTATTGCAATGAAGTGTTTGCAAGGAAAGAGCACATTTTTTTCCTGCTCACCTATATGGAGAGGAACTGTATTCTAAGTTCAATACATCTTCAACAGCCTGGTAAAACATCAGGTTACATGACACTATGAAGCTGAAGACTCCTCAAAGACAGGGACTCAAGAAGATTTCCAAACACTTTAAGCTAGTGGAGGAGGACAGCAGTAAGGAGATACTTGCAACACTACTCAGGAAGGTTAGGAAGAGAATTTTTCAACTTGGAATGCAATTATTACTGCAAGTACCTCTGATAGCTTTGAGGAAAAGAAACTGCACTGGCAGGATCTCCTGGAAGAAAATAAGGGGTTGCACATGCTTTGTGTGTTATGCAGTTTCTGCCTAAAAGGAGGTCCAGCACATTCATATGCAAAAATTCTACAGAAAACAGAAAATCAATGATAAGAAGTTAAAAGGAGCCCTCATAACTGGTCCTTACAGTCACTAGCTAAGCCACGAGAGACAATATAACTTTTTCTTCCCAGACATTTCTGAGGAGAGATAAAGAAATATAAAGAAATTGTTTCATATTGAAAGCACTTCACAAGCAACTCAGTGTTATATCACTGTAGGTGGTAAAGAACCATAGGGCAGTCAGGGAAGTCGCAGAAAGCAAGGAAATGACCTCATGAAGTCATGAGCCCTGCACCAAAAAGACTGCTTCTTCACAAACTCATTGAATTCCTGAGGTTGGAAGGAACCTCTGGAGATTGTCTACTGCAACCCCACCACTCTAAGCAGAGTCAACCACAGCAGGTTACCCACTCATCCAAACAGGTTTTGAATACCTCTATGGTTGGAGATTCTGGAACCTCTCTAGGTAATCTGTTCCAGTGACTCACCACCCTCTTAGCAGACAAGTATTTTCTTTCATTTAAGTGGAACTTCCTCTGTTTCAGCTTGCGCCTATTGCCTCTGGTCTTTTCACGATACGACTGGGAACAGAGTCTGGCTCCACCACCTTTATTCCTTCACATCACATATTTATACAAATTGGAAAGATCCCCTGAGCCTTCTCTTTTCCAGGGTGAACAATCGTAACTCTTATCAGCCCTGCCTTCTGAGGTAGATGCTCCAATCCCTTACACATCTTTGTGGCCCTTTGTTAGGCTCATACCACCATGTCCACATCTCTCTTGTGCTGAGGAACTCAGAACTGGACACAATGCTCCAGGGCCTCATCAGCACTGTGNTTGGTGCGGAACTTCCTGTGCTACAACTTGCAGCCGTTGCCCCTTTTCCTATCCCCACAGACCACCGAAAAGGGGCTGGCTGATTCCCCCTGCATCCCCTGCTTAAGATAATTATAGACTTTAATTAGGTCCCCCCTTAGTCTTCTCTTCTCAAGGCTGAAGAGTCCCAACTTACTCAGCCTATCCTCATAGGGGAGATGCTCCAGGCCCCTAATCATCTTCGTAGCCCTTCTTTGGACTCTCTCCAGGAGATCCCTGTCCTTTTTAAACCAAGGAGCCCAGAACTGGACGCAATACTCCAGGTGGGGCCTGATCAGGGCAGAGTAGAGGGGGAGGATCACCTCCTTTGACCTGATGGCTACACTCCTCCGGATGCACCCCAGGATCCCATTGGCTCTCCTAGCCACCATGGCACACTGCTGGCTCACCTCCCTCAATTTACTGGCAACACCTTCTAATGAAGCCCAAGATGCTGTTGGCTTTCTTTGCTGTGACGGCGTATTACTGGCTTATATTCAGTTTGTTGACCCCAGGTCCTCTTTCAGAAAATAGAATTTATTATAGGAAAGGGAAAAAATAGTCCAAATCTCACTTCATTCAACCCATTTTAAGACACATTGCAGCAACTCAAGTGTCAGGGAGTCATTTTATCTAAAGGTGAAGAATGAACTGTTGAACACTCTGCCCATCAACCTGTGAGATACCTCTCACCTTCTGCTTCACCTCTGACTCAACTACCTCCAACTACAGTTAAGCCTAGATTTTTTCCTCTCTCCATAAGGAACACTGGATTAAAGTGTCAGAACAGTCAAAGAAATTATCTCTACACATTATACTGACTTAATGAAGGATGGAGGTCCAGCAAACATATTGTACAACAGTAATTGTGTAAGTAGGGTGTCCATTGCTCACTTACCCACAGATCTCACAACTGCCCTTAAAAACTTAGTTCAGGCCAATGCATTTTATCTATTCCAGTGTGCTAATGCAGTTTAAATCCATGTTTGGGAAAACAGTATATTAAACATTTAAAATTTGTCGTGGCATGCAACCTAAGCATGTGCATTTGCACACAGAGTTCTGAACACAATTTAACAAGCAAACCTGTTTAAGTACATATTCAACAGGTTATATGGAAGAATTCTTACCTCATCTTACACTATTGCTTAATTTTACATGAAAAAATTGGAAATGTGTTCTGACTTCAACCAAAGCCACCCATTCATGACAAAATGAATGCTGCCAGTCCAGACAGATTGATGTAAGCCATGACTTCCACACTGCCTCTCTGCAGCTAGAAACTGCACCCATCAAATCCTGTAAGCAAAGAGAACCCCAACCTTCACGATACCTTAGGTCCCAGAGCCGAAGCTAGAAGACCAAAACTACATTCCTGACTTCACCCAAGAAACAATGCAGCACACACTGGCACCAAGACAACAGAAGCCATCCTGCTGTTCCTTTCGTTACCTTAAGAAATGGTGTAGAAATAAAAAAATATAAGAATACCATGATTCCCGAACTGCTTAAGACGACTAAATGTGTACAAGGCAAAGAAGCCTCAACCTCCAGGACTCAGGATATATGGAAAATCACCGAACTTCCAGAAAAAAATCCAACCAAACAAACAACAAAAGAATGGTAAAAGGGGAGTGAATTCAATGGGGTTATTAAGGAACTCCGCACATTTCTACCTCTTCCCCATACAATTCCAACTTGGGGTGGCATGTAAATTACTGTCTTCTGCCATTTCTGAACAGGCAGCTCTGCTCTCAAATGAAGCAAACTGTCATGTCCATCATCAGGAAAAGGGAGAAACAAACAAAAGAAACTGATGAAACATTTATGGAAGGCTACCACTATCGAGGGCATCCATCTGGAAATTACAGTAAATAACACTTCCCACCAGAACTCCCAGGTTTCTCCTGCGTGCAACTTACTTGCAGTTATTTGGTCACAGAACATATCAGAATCTTTTCAACTCCCAGAAATTACAGCCACACCAAGATACTGGATATGACTTGTAACAATTTTATGTTTGAGTGCTTTTCCTACAGTCTAAGAAAACAACTCTCACATATTCTTCCACATTAATTATTTCAAATCATTAACCTAAAGCTTCAAAAGAATTTTATACTTGTAATTAATTACTAAAGACACAATATAAACTAAAGTCTAACATTCAAGGTAGCAATAACCATGTTTCACCCAAAACTGGGGCATCTGCTGTGTTTTAACTGAGCAGCCATGAGTGAAAGGAGGAATTGCTAAAAAGCATCATCTTTACCCATACCGTGTTTTGCTGTTGTTCTCTGCCAGTATTTGCAACAGTCTCAAGTTTCTATTCAGTATTCTCCCTCCTCTCAACTATTTCAACGGAGATAAGATCTGGTGCTAAAAACATTTCACCATTCACAGCCATTTAAATGAAAATATTCAAAGCCTCGGTCTACTGCAGCTCATGCAGACCATGCTTCAGTATACATATCCAATGATTTCAACACAGAAAGCCAAGCACAAGCTTAACCTTAAGTACACAACATACTGTTGTGTGGGACCAAGGTCCTGGTGAATCAGCAGCAAACAGCCCTGCAATGTTATTTCAGTGCTGCTTTAAACACAGTTGTGAGTTATGTAAGTACAGCTATAGGTCTGGTTCATGGTTTTGCTGTGACACTGAGGAAACCCTGCATTAACAACCAGGGATGTCTGAAGCTTTTGAATTTAGACTGAATTGAGAGCTACTCTTAAATCCATTTTTTAATATCACATTTGTCATATTTAGTCACCCAATCCTTTCCTTCCTTCAGTGCCAAATATACCTTAGGTCAACGACAGTCATTGCTTGCAGATTTTGGCTAATTTGCCTCAAGCAATGTGAAGCTGGGCTATGGCACACACTTCTCTGATGCTGTTCAGAACCTGACGAGACTTGGTTTAGCCTCTAAACTAATGGCCATTCAGCAGAATGCCAAATCTAATGAGTAACAGCTTTATCCTTCATCCTTAAGGATTTCTTTAAAAATTTGTTTTCTAATTTGCACTGTATTTCCTTCCCCCAATGCCTCTGCTATTCCAAAAGGGGAAGACTGCTCCACAAATAAAGCTGGCTTCTGCACTAGTCTCCTGGCACTGTCACTGCCCTACAGACCCACAGCACATCATGAAAGACATTTCTAAGAACTGAAATGAGGAAGGAAATGCAGAAAGGGGTTTCCAGCTTTTCTTCAGCCAGTCAAACCAACTCAAAGATCCTTGGCTCTCCTCCTCCATGAACATAATTTCTACAAACCCCACCTGAGTTAGCATGCCAGCTCAGGTATGGCCAATTCAACAACCCCAGTGAACACTGCTGCTACACACACACAAAAACCACAAGACAGCATGGGGTTGAGACAATTTTTTTTTCCTTTAAAATAACTATTTCACAGATGTCTGGTTCAGTCAACTCTTTGTGTTTCAGCAGAGAGGGGCAGAAAATGATCTCAAGCAGTACTGTCTGCAGAATAAGCCAAACCATAGGAAATACGACCGAAACCTGAACAGTAAGCTTGCTGCAGAAGGTATCCCAGCAGCCATCACACAACTAGAAACACATTAAAGATTTACATTAACCGAAGTACATGCTTCTAATATGTTGTAGACTTTAAAAATATGAACTACTTCATTAGCACTGAAAATCAGATATGAGAATTATGGATATCCTACAGCTTCTCAGAATCATAGAATGCTTTGGGTTGGAAGGGACCTCAAAGATCACTCTCCACTAAATCAGGTTGCCCAAAGCCTCATCCAACCTGGCCTTAAACACTTCCAGGGATAGGGCTTCCACAACCTCTCTGAGCAACCTGTGCCAGGGCTTCACTGTCCTCAGCGTATAGAATTTCTTCCTGACGGCTGATCTAAACCTCCCCTATTTCAGCTTGAAGCCATTACCCATTGTCCTATCACTACACTCCCTGGTGAACAGTCCCTCTCTCACTTTCCTGTGGGACCCCTTTAAGTATTGGTAGGCTGTAGTTAGGTTTCCAAGGAGCCTTCCCTTCTCCAGGCTGAATAAACCCAACTCTCTCAGCCTGTCTTCCTA
Organism: Zapornia atra; assembly: GCA_013400835.1. NCBI lineage: Eukaryota > Metazoa > Chordata > Aves > Gruiformes > Rallidae > Zapornia > Zapornia atra. Next base: position 89 of record VZTU01024614.1, on the reverse strand, counting down.
AGAGAGGTACTCCAGCCCCCTGATCATGGCCGTCCTCTGGACTTGCTCCAACAGCTTTCTTCTGTTCTGGGGACACCAGAGCTGGACAC
>VZTU01024613.1:77997-97052 GCA_013400835.1 Zapornia atra | reverse complement strand
GGTCTCTTCAGCCAGGGGACAGGAGATGGGACAAGGGGCACTGGGCTCAAGCTGTGCCAGGGCAGGGGCAGAGCAGACTTGCTGATCTTTAAAGGCCTTTCCCAACCCTGTGATCCTGTGAAAGGTGGGATTTTTGATTTGCCTTCCCACCTCTGTGCCCGTCACACCCGCCCTGCGCCGGGCACTCCAGACCTTCCTGAGTCCCACTGAGCATTTCCCAAGCTGTTCATCTTTCTTCATTCTCCCCCAGACCTGCAAGACAAGCTGAGTAAAAGAGACAAGGAGGTCTCCTCACTGGTGTCCCAGACTGAAACTCTAAGGGCCCAAGTAAGTGGTAAGTTTCCCTAATCCAGTGCTGGTGAGAACAGGGTGTTTCCCTGCTCGTCCTCTCTGCTGGTGCAGAACCAGGGCCCAGGTGCTGAAAGGGGCAGGTCTGAACCATGGATATAGCTATATCCTAATGGATATAGCTGGTAAAACATGTGTTGAGGAGTTCTGGTCCCTTTTCAGGAGGTGAGTATGGAAGATACTTCTTACCCTGTTTGAGAGGGTTTGGGGTCGTTGAATGTCAAAAGTTGAGAGGCAGAAATAAACCCAGAGCTGGGCATGTTGTTTCTGAGATCTCCCTTTAAGTAGGGCCAGATCCAGAGCTGCTCAGGCCTGTGCTGCCAGGAGTGGGCATGGGGAAGAGGCAACAAGCAGGAAGGTGAGTGAAGGGGAAGTGACCTTTCTTCTCCTGTGTCCTTTGCTTCTCCTAGCTTTGGAAAATAAGTGCAAAATGGCAGAAAAGAAAGCAGATTCTGTTTTAAAAGAAAAGAAGAGGCTGGAAGGGGAACTGGAATCCTTAACCAAGAAAACACATGATGCTTCAGGCCAACTGGTCCTGATTAGCCAGGAGCTACTCAAGAAGGAAAGGTCAGTCTGCAGGAGGGAGCTGGAGATGAGGGCCTCTGCCTGTGTTCGTGTTGGTCCAGGGTCCTGTCACTGAACCCCTTCTTCTGGGGTTCAGTGACTTGTCCAAGTCCAGACCCCAGCTTTGCTGGTCTTCAGAGATGTGGTTAAAATAGGGGCTGCCCTTTCATTGCTTGCAGGAGCTGCAAGACAGCTGGGTGCCTGTGGAGATGCTGAATGAAATGCTCTCCAAGCCAGCTAGGCTGGCTGCTGCCCTGCTCTGCAGCACCTGGCCTGTGCTGGTCCCAGTCTCTTTAAAGCTGGTGCAGCCTGGGGGGGACAGAAGACCTGAACTGGTGGGAGCTGGGGCCAGGTTTGCTCGCTGGCCTTTCTGTGGGTGATGGGCAGGGGGGAGGGAGTGCAGCAGGACTCCAGTGGGCTCTGCACGTGTCTTCACCTTCTCATGGCTCTGGTTGCAGGAGCCTGAACGAGCTGAGAGCCTTGCTGCTGGAGGCCAACCGGCACTCGCCGGGGCCCGAGCGGGACCTCAGCAGGGAGGTGCACAAAGCCGAGTGGAGGCTGAAGGAGCAGAAGCTCAAGGATGACATCAAGGGGCTGCGAGAGAAACTGGTTGTACTGGTGAGGGAACCAGAGCCCCTCCTGGCTTCGGCACTGGAAGGCTCTGTGCTGCTCCGGAAGGGGTGGGGGGGAGGATGGGGTCAGGAAGTGTCCCAGCCCCTCACCCTGGCTCCAGGTCTTCATGCTGTCCCTTGTGCTACTGAGCATCTGATGGGAGCTTCCTTGACAGCACCCTGGCTTAGCACCAGCTCCTTCAGGAGCAAAGCCCACCCATATGTCCTTCTCCTGTGTTCTTCTGGTCCCACAGGAACAGGTCACTGGCTGAATAGGGCTAAAACCTGTGGGAGATACTGGAGGTGGGCCAGCTGCCCCGCATCGCTGTGCCCATTCTCTGGCCTAGGAATAAGCAATGTCCTCTAATTCCTGCGTCTTTCAGCCTCCTCCAGTAGATGAAACAGGAATAATGTCTGTGAACTCTGCTGGGAACCAGTCTGCGGCTGGTGGCTGTGCCTGTCTCCAGAGTGGCGCTCTGACCCCATCTACCGTTCAGATCCAGACATGCTTAGATGAGTCCCTGCGGGGTCCTGCTTGGCTCGGGGTTTGCAGCGAACCGGTTGGAAGCTAACAAGCTCCTGTTTTCCCTTTGCTGTGTAAGGACAAGGAAAAATCCGTGACGGATCAGAGGCGGTACTCCCTGATCGACCCCTCCTCGGAGTCGGAGGTGATCCGGCTGCAGCACCGCCTGGTCAGCACCGAGGACGTGCTGCGCAATGCGCTGGAGCAGGGCCACCAGATGGAGAAGCTCATGGAGGCCATGAGGCTCTCCTCAGAGAAGACACAGGTACAACACCAGCAGTCCTTTTCCAGGGCACTTCTCTGGAGGGGCCCCCTGGGATCATGCCAGGGGGATACTGAGAAGGCCCTGGGTGTCATGGTGGGTGAGAAGCTTCCCCTGAGCCAGCAGTGGCTCTGGCAGCTGGGAAGGGCCATGGGATCCTGGGCTCCATCAGCAGAGGGGTGGCAGCAGGGACAGGGAGGGGATTGTCCCTCTCTGCTCTGCCCTCCTGAGGCCCCAGCTGGAGTCCTGTGTCCAGAGCTGGGGCCCCAGGACAAGAAAGATGGGGAACTGGTGGAGAGGGGTCAGAGGAGCCACAGAGATGCTGAGAGGGCTGGAGCAGCTCCCCTACGGAGAGAGGCTGAGGGAGCTGGGCTGGGTCAGCCTGGAGAAGAGAAGGCTGTGGGGGGACCTCACTGCAGCCTGCCAGTCCCTGAAGGGAGCAGAGGAACAGGAGGGGAATCAGCTTGTTCAAAGGGGAGACACTGGCAGGACAAGGGGGATGGGGTGAAGCTGAAGGAGGGAAGGTTTCAATTGGCTCTTAGGGGGAAGTTCTGTGCAGAGAGAGTGGTGAGGGGCTGGAACAGGCTGCCCAGAGAGGGGGTGGGTGCCCCGTCCCTGGGGGTGTTCAAGGCCAGGTTGGCTGGGGCCCTGGGCAACCTTGTGTAGCTCCAGGCCTGGAGGTTGGTGGCCCTGCCTGTGGCAGGGGGGTTGGAGCTCTGGGACCCTTGGGGTCCCTTCCAACCCATGCCATTCTATGATGCTGCAGTCACCCAGATCCCTTTCCCTCTGGTGGAGCAGCCTGGCAAGACTTTCTTCTGTTGGATGTAGCCTAAAACTAAGAGAAGCCTTGCTAATTGGCAATTATGGACCCCTCTGTGCTCTGCAAGAATGGTCACTGGCTGTGGTGGCTTGGGGAAGGTTACAGTGTGAGGTAACTGTTTTTCCTGTGCACAGTAAAGCATGGCTCTGTGTATCCCTGTGGTAAAGGGGCTTTACAGTATTGAAGTTGAGGGTTTCTGCCATCCTTTGAGAAGCTTATTTCCTGCTGCCCATAAGCAGAAGCTTTGGAGGTGACTAGGAAAATGTTTGTGGGTTTTTTCAAAGGCATCTCTCCACCTGATCTGGATTTGCTGATAAACCATGCACGTTTCCATTCCAGTTGCTGTCTTCCCTTTCCCACCTTCCTCTGGTCTCCCCTTGTTTCTGACAAAAGCAAACCTGCTCCTGTTGTTTGCATTGCAAGCCTCTGTGTGTAGCTGAGGGCTGTAAGTAACTTCACTCTCCACACTTGGCTTTTTCTGTCCCATACCTGTGCTGTCTAAGCCCTGACTGCAAAGCCACCAGCTCCTTGGGCCAAGCTTTGTGCTTCCTGCCCTTTTTTGCCTGTCCAGCTGTATTTTCTCTGCTGTCTCCAGCCAGGTCGTGGCTCTCAGAGCCCAGATGCCCCAGTGCTCCTCTTGCACTTCCTCATTTAAATTCATAGCTGAAAAATACCTTTCTCTTGCAATAATGAGCTGCAACTCACAGTCCAGCAGACCCCTTAGGACAGCCCAGAGCAAGCTGCAGTGCGTGGAGAACAGGCAGAGAGCTTGTTTTCCCTGGTGTGGGGGCAGAGATCGGTGGTGGTGGGTAACCTGGAGGTGTATCAGGTCTCCTCCTCCCACAGCAGTGCCAGCAGGTTGCAGGCACGCTGAAGGGCTGTGTGTGCCACAGCACTGCTTCCAGGGAGGCAGGCAGGAGGGGAGGGTGCCTGGTTACAACTGGCAGCCTGGAAGCTTTGCTAGCTCAGCTGGGCAGCTGTGCACTGCAGGCTGGCTCTGCACGTCCCGCAGCGCAGCGGCAGCACCAGGCAGGACAGCTCTGCTCCTGATGACAAGTTTGTGGCAGCCCAAGATGTACCATAATCTGTCAGTACCTCCAGAGCCACTCCAGCTCCTGCTGTAATTGCTGTGTGCCAGATGAAAGGCCTCCTGGCAGCCTCAGCTGCTGTAAGCTCTGGGAGGGCCTGGGGAAGTTACTCCCCCTCAAGAACAGGCACCCTTCCCGTTGGCATCCCTGTCTCCAGGCGTGGTGTGGGTGGGAGTTGTCTCCTCCCCAACTGTAGAAAAGAACTAATCATACACACAGGGAGTTGGAATGGACCTTATGAGGTCAGCTGATCTGTCCCCAGGATTGCTTTGATGCTCTCATGCTTAAGAAATCTCAGAGATACAACAAGATAGTCTTAGGCCGTGGTGCTGAGAGACAGACAGAGGATTACTGTGGGAGGCTGGGCTTCAACCTCCTATTGATGTCACATTTTAAGTGCCTACTTACAAGGAAGTCTGGATCAAAGCTCCCTAGTTTCAGTGTGATGTCTGTCTGTCCTTACGCAGCAGAGTTATTAACTAGAGGCTTTCAGGCTGAGCCTGAGGATGCTGCTGGCCTAAAGAGATCCTGGTGCAGCAGTTGGGGAATTGATGGCTCTTCCCCCCAAAGCCATGTTTCTGCTGTAACCCACTCTGCACTACCAATGGGACCAATGGGGTCCAAGCCCCTGCCAAAGCAGCTCCCCAGCTCATATTGCACAGGGCGGCGTCCAGACGGGGCTGGAATCTCTCCAGAGATGGAGACTCCACAACCCCCCTGGGCAGCCTGTCCCAGGGCTCTGGCACCCTCACTGGGGAAAAGTTCTGCCTCTGCTCTGACTTGCAGCCAGTGCCCCTTGTCCTGTCCCCACAGACACTGAAAAGGGGCTGGCCATTTCCCCCTGCAGCCCATCCTTCAGAGACTGAGACACATTCAGAAGGTCCCCCCTGAGTCTTCTTCTCTCCAGGCTGAACAGCCCCAGCTCACTCAGCCTTTCCTCACAGGGGAGATGCTCCAGGCCCTTCAGCATCTCCCTAGCTCCTCTGGACTCTCTCCAGGAGATCCCTGGCTGTTTGATCCCAGGGAGCCCAGCACTGGACACAACACTCCAGGTGGGGCCTGCCCAGGGCAGAGCAGAGGGGGAGGATCACCCATGGTTGTGGGTGCAGAGCCCAAACCGTGTCACTCCCTGTAGGATTCCCAGCCTGGCAAAGGGTTCAGGTGCTCAGAGCAGAGCGTGGCTTGATTCTCTGCCTGCTGCTTCTGCCCAAGCTGAACCTCTGTCCCATAGGGCTGGTTATGCACCATCATGGTGAGGATGGTAGCTGGGTAGCTGGGCCTCCTCTAACAATGGGTTTAAACCTTGCAGCCTTGTCTCCCCATAACTGCTGCTGTCAGTGATTTACCAACTGAATCTGATTACCAAGACCCAAGTAGCTGACATCTGGCATGCCCTGACTTCAGGCTGCAGCTTTCTGCTCCTTTGTGCTGGGTGTACCATCATTTTGAAGCTGAAGGGCTCCACATTATCCCTGCTAAAGAAGCATTATAAATGTTTTAACAGTTCTTGTGCTTTATAAAACAGAACAGCCTGTTCTGGCTGCCAGGCTTGTCCCCTGAGATGGGATGTGAGGGATGGCAAACGTCCTCTGCACTGCTGGATGTTCACTGCACCGTGTGTTGCAGCTACCACTGCCCTTGGCTGAGGGCTTGTTTATCAGGATTTAAGAGTGAGAAGTGAGGAGGGGGATGTTTTGTAGCAGTTCCACACTGGGGGATTGACTGGGTGGGAAGTTGCAGAGGGCAGGAAGCTTCTAGCCAAAACCAGGGTGGGGTTTTTGCCTTCTCCTTTCCTTGAGCAGAGCGGGCTGCTGAGGAAGGAGATGGCAGCCCTGCCAGACCTTTGATACCCACAGCTCTGGCACCCTCTCCAGTAAGGTCTGTTCCTTCTCCGTTGCAGACTGTTGGGAATTCTGGGTCTGCTAATGGGATTCACCAGCAGGAGAAGCCCCACAAGCAAGAGGTAAGTGACAAGCAGAACGCTGTTTAAAGCAGCAGCTGCTCCCTGTGGTTTCTTGCCTGCTGTGCTGGGGATGGCTCTGGGGTGGAGACAGGTCTGCCAGCAAAGCTCCACTGGGTCTGTTCCCCCAGTGAAAGCTTTGCTCAGCTCTGCTTCCCCAGCATGGAGGGAACCTCACCTCACCATAAAACCACCTGGAGCCATGGGGAGGGTGCTGATAAGGTGCATGCTGAGGTGCCATGGGTACTTGTTGTGGGAGGAGCAGAGGGAAGGGGGGGAGGATTCCCCTCAGCCTGCTGAGTCAGTGCCTGGACTCCTGGCAGCCCCACCTCGAACCTGCTCGCTCAGAGATCTCTGCTGCCCCTGGGGTGTGGGTGGCACTTGTGGGACCTGGTGTCCCCTGCCCTGATGTCCTCCTAGGTAGGATGGCCAGCCTGAGGAAGAGGTGGTGTGACTTCCCAGGGCTGGTGGCAGCCCATTGGGTGCCTCTGTTTCCCTCTCACTAAAAAGACCTCTGTGCTTGCCTGCATTTTGCCTAACACTGTCTCTCTCCTTCCAGGAGAAGCTGTGAGAGAGAAGAGGTGAAGAGGGTCATTTCACACCAGTATTGGCTCCTATGCAGTGTCAGGAAAAAGGATACCCCATCTGGCTTTAGCACCTCCAAAAGACTAGACACACAGTATTCTCACTTTAAAGCAGGACAATGTTTATAATACACTAACTGGTGTCATCAGCACCATCCTGGAGCCTAGCTTTCCAGACAGCCCTTGTTTCAGGAGGGAGCAGGAAGGTCTCTCTGGGTTTGGTTTCTTCCCTGTGTTGGTTTTGACTGTGGAATTTGTATTGCTCGAGCTGCCCTTGTCCCACCAGCCCAGCACAGGCTGGGTGACATGTCAGTGAGTCCCAGTAACTCCACAGGAGCTGGGAAGGGCTTTGCCTGTGGTCTACAACTCCAGAGCGTGTGCCCTGAGGCTGCACGCTTCCAGCCTGGGCTGTCCCACCCCATCCCCCACTCTGCTCCCCCTCAGTGGCTTGAAGACCCTCCCAAGCAAGGGACAGCCCAGGGCTGAGCACGCTGGCATGTGCAGGCTGGGGAGGACGGGGTGCTGGGGATGTGTTGGGGACCTGCTTGTTTCCCTCCTTGCCTTGTGGAGAAGACATGGCTGTTCTAAGAGCGTGGAGGCTGCCCTTAGTACCTGTACAATAGCATGTTTTGTGGGAAATGACCTGATTTCAGGGGGATATTTAATTGTTGCTCACCAGTTGCTGCTTGGGGAAGGAGCTGGTGTGGTTCTGAGTCTGGGGGCAGGCACCTCTCACCCAAGTGTAGGTGATGCCTCTTCCTCAAGGCCCTGGGCAGTCACCTGCTCCCCTGGCTCTACACCTTCTGTTGGGCCCTGGGTGAGCTCCACGGGCTCCTGGACCTGGGGGCTCTGTGGTGGCTGCAGCTGGGAAGAGACAGCTGCCTTGAGGGGATGGTTCCCTCCTTACCTGTTAACAGCTAATCAGGGATTGCTCAGCCTCTCTGGAGCTGTCCTTGGCTCTTCAGTGTGATGCCCATCCCCTGCTACCAGGGAAGGAGGTGAAGGTGCTGCTGTGGAGATGGTGGTCTGTATGGGTGGGTGCAGCATCCTCTGTGTGAGACCTGAGTGAGGGTGTTTGGGGCAGAAGGGACCCGAGGCCGGAGCCCACACGCAGCTCCTGTGCCCGTGCTCAGCAGGGCAGGCCCAGGCAAGGGTCTGGCTCCTCCTCCTGAAGGCTTTGCTCCTCTAACTGCACCACAGCTCCCAGGGGACGTTTGGGTGGAGGAAAGGGATACATATGGTCTTAAAGGTGTGAGAGAGCCCAGTTCAGATTCACTGTTGGGTACCACAGGAAGGCACAGCAATCTCTTGCCAGGCTTGCCCTGGCTTGTGCCTGAACCCTCCAGACAGCTGTGTTGTGATGGGGCATCTGTGAAAAGTCAAGGTGTAAGAGACCTCTGGGAGAGGAGACCTGAGCCAGGGCGCAGGTCAGTGGTCCTCATGGCATGTCAGCCTCTCTGCTTTTTGCCCTGATCTTCTGCAAAGCCTCCCCCCTTGGTGCTGGCAGGGAAAGGCATGGGCTCCCTGGCTGCACTCCTGCCCTGGGGAGGACGCTGCTGGGTGTGACACAGCACTGGACCCTGCTCACTCGGTGCGGGATTGGCGACCTTCTCCGTTCAGAGGGTGGATGAGAGAGGAAGGTGATGGCAGGGGGGTAAAGCAAGTCAGAGCACACAGCTTAAATCACAGGGAGGCAGAGCTTGGGCTCTGCTTGGCTGGAAAGAATTCAAGTGGAATCCCATCCTGCCTCATCCATGTGTTCAATGGTAGTGGTGGCCTGCAGAACCCTCCTGGGTGGTGTGTTCCTTTCTGAAGTCATTTAGGAAGATCCCAGAGGAAAGGTTTGTTGTTACAGCCTGTGCAGTGAATACCTGACTGGGAGCTGCTGGCTGGTGATTCAGGGCTGGTGCTTCCCCAGGTGCTCCTGCTGGCTGGACTCTGAAGCTGCTTGCAGTGCAGCCTGTCTCCCAGGCCAGGGCAGGTGAGAGAGCCCAGTCTGGTTTGTCACTGGTTTTCCCTGCTAGGTAGGGCTTCTCCTGACTTGTGACCAGCTGCCTTCCTCTGCAGAGGAGAGAGACCTGTGTTTGCCACCTTCCTGGATGAGCACTTGGCTTTGCACAGGGCAGGATCCCCCCTGGAGAGGTTATGGGGACCACACGTCCCGTTAATGGGATCAGAGCTGTCAGGGCAGCGGGGGGGCAGGCCGAAAGGTCTTGGTGTCCTGGGGAGGCTGTGCAGGGGCTGCACCAAAACAGGACATGGCCAGCTCCCTGTGTCTGCAGTGCCCTTGGGGTGTGGGTCCAGGGGAGCTGCTCCCCCAGCAGGAGCCATGGCAGTGTGAGCAGGCAGGGCTGGCTCCCAGCTCCAGCCCTCGCGCAGCAGCCAGGATGGGCTGTGGGCACCTCACCACAACGGGCACCGGCCCCCTGAGGGCACCCCTCCTCCTGCTGCTCTTCCGAGCTCGTAAGGACTGGGCTAGGACAAGCCTGGAAAGGACAAGGAGGTGATTCCCCAGCCCCTCTTATTTATTTGTAAGTTTACTTGCTATTTTGCCTTTGTGGTGGTGTATAAAGTTCTTCTCAGTGTCTGGTCTTACTGGCTTGGTTCTTTGGGGCAGAGTTTCAGGGGCAGCGGAGCAGCGATGCACCCACCTCCCGTTGTTGTCAGGGACTGGTTCCAGTTTGTGCCTTTGCTCCCTCTCTGGCTTCAGCCTTGCTCTTACCTTCACCCCCAGAGCTGGTGTGGGGGGGGGCTGCGTTCTGCCCAGCACCCCTCCTGAGCTGTGCTGGCATTGTGCCCAGAGCTGGGGCCGGAGCGTGCCTCAGCACTGCTACAGGTGGGGAGCAGGGGGCAGCCATCTGCCCGCTCAGCATCCTGCTGGAGCCCTCAGCACCAGGGCAAGGAAGGACCAGCACCCTGGCTGTGAGGCTGAGCGTTACCCTAATGGTCAGTGATGCTTTTCTGCTGAAGGCTGAGACGTTGCCCAGCATAAAAAGCCTTTGGAGACTGTTCCATGTTGAGTGGTTTCTTCTCTAACCCACAAGACCAAAGGGAAAAGGATCTGTCGTGGTGATTTCAGCTTTATCCTTCCTACAGCATCCACAGAGCTGGAGCAAGGGGGCAGCAGGTGCCAAGTTGCCAGCCAAGGGGCTCCAGGTCTTGCCTCCCCCCAGCTGCCGGCGGGTCCTCTGGCTTGCAGTAGAGATGCATGAGGGTTTCATTAAAACAAAATGATGCAAATGACACTGTAAAAGTCTTAACAAAAAATCCCAGTATCCATTGTTTGGCAGCTTTAGCAGCTCAACACTATCTTGTAGGGAATTATTAATACACTAAGATCCTATAGGCCTCATGTAAGTTACCAGAATAAAGACGATACTAGATGTATAAATGGATGATAACCCTTTACCCCTACAGTATGTATTCCAATTTTGTAGCTTAGTCATTTTTTGGCTATCAAGATTTTGTTAGTATGATATAAAAAAAAAAAAGACCAAAAAAAAAAAAAGTTTGACTGCCAATGTCTATTTTGTTATTCATTTTATTTCCTCCTCTGTACAAAAGCTGTACAAATCTCAGTCTGTGTAACTACTACAGAGATGTATTCATGTACCATCACCCCCTGTCCTGGCTTCTTGCTGGTGTGGTGAGCTCGTTACTGAACAATAAAATCTGTGGCTGAAGTGGGGAAGCCCGTGGCTGCTGGGGGCTGTTAGGGTGTTGTGCACAAGCAATGCTGAGAGGGACATGGCTGGGGGCAAGGCAGGGGGGGGCTTCCCATTGCAGCCCCACTGTGGGGCTTTGGCATGTTCCTCATGCCCCAAGCCCAAGCCAGGCTCTGCAGCTGTCAGCACCTGGACCCTGCCACGAGCAGGGTTTGCAAAGAGCCCTGCCCAGGGGATGAGATGGATTTACCCTGGGCACCCTGCGCTGGAAGCGGCCACACGCCGGCTCCTTCCTGGGGCGGCTCTTCCTGCCTGCTGCTGCCAGGGCTGTGCTGTACCCTGCTTCCCAAGCTCTGGTTATCTCCCTCTGTTACTCTCCAGTGCCTTGCTGGGGAGCACCAAGGAGCGGCACAGGGCTCCGCTCCATCCTGTGCCAAGCCCACCTCCCCTCCCCTCGAGACTGGCACCTGCTCCTCTGAGCAGTGCCACCCTGGCTTTGCAGGGGCAGAGGCAGCGACTGGGTTGTCTCCATCCCTTCCAGCTCACCACAGACCTTTACAGTGGGGGGGATGCAGGATTGTGCTGGACCGGTTCCAGGGAGGAGCTGTGGGTGCTGTCAGAGCCGGTGTGTCCAGGTAAGCCACGCTGCTCCCCTGCCCCTCAGCCCCTCTGTTCCTGCCACGTGTCCCTGCGGATGCTGGGAGCATCCTGGGGTTGCGCTGTGCCCCGGGGTGGGTAAGTCTGTGGGAACTTCCTCCAGGGCTTGGGGCTTTGTTCCCATCTCCCAGCCAGGAATTCTTTGTCTGCCCCTGGCCTGTGCCCCAGCTCAGTGGCACCTCGTACAGCAGTGGAACACCAATCCCTCCTCCAGCATTTTCCTGCACCCATGGGCTGCAGATCCTTGATACAAAGGCTGGGGCTTCCCAGCTCTCCTAAGCGATAGGAAAAGATTGGGATGGTTTTGTCTGTCCGTCCGTCCTTCCCGACTGCTGCTTTTTCCCAGAATCTTTCCAAATAGCTGGTGAGGGTTGTAGGTGATGGCTTGATTCCAGAGTGAGACCCCAGGATCATCACAGGTCCCTGGCAGTGACAAGGAGACTGGCTGTGCAGCCTCACTCCAGCACCGTAGCGTGGTCTGTCTGGGGTGTGCTCTGTGTTCTCCTGCTGATTTATCTTTCCAAGGTGTGTACGGGTTGCTGCCCAAACCCAAAGATTCATAGACTTTCTTTCTCTTCACCAGCCCCTGGGCCTTGTGCATCGCAGGGGTTGGGATCCCCTAAAGCAGAGGGCGGGTCCCCGGGTCGCCGTGTCTGGAGCAGGGGCTCTGGTGGCACCCACTGCTCTGTGTGTGTGTGTGTGTGGTGTGTGTGTGTGTGTGTGTGTGTGCACCACTGTCCTCCAGCGCCTGGAAGGAGAAAGAGTGGTGTGAACTTGGCCTGGGGAAAAGCCTGTGGCTCAGGAGGGTCCATCCAGGCTCAGCCACACCGGTGCTTGGGGTGGGAGTGAGGAAATTGTTCTTTTCCCTGCCCTTTGCTTTCAAAGGTGGCTGCTGCTGTCTTGCAGCAGGTCCTGCAGCCTCAGGACCCCAAGGGTGGGATCCTGTCCCCACCAGGTGTGGGGCTGTCACGGTGGCTCAGCCCTGGTTCCAGGTTCGTGACCCCCCTGCCCCATCCATGGGGCTGCCAGCGAGGGGAAGGATGGCTCTGGCAGTCACCATGGCATCCTCTTTTGTAGCCAGCATTCCTGGGGGCGATGTGCCCAGGAAGAAGGGGTTTTTGAGGGGCAGGAGGCTCTTCCTGGTGCAGCTGGCAGAAACCAGCCCCTCTTTCATCACATCAAGCCCTCTGCTGGGCTCAGGGCAGGGGTGGGCTGCCCAGCACGGAGGCGAAGGCCACGAGCACTGAGTCCTCCCACGGGGCAGGTGCCTGTGGCTCCCTTTCTCTAGCCCCTTGCAGTAGGCACTGTGTGGTGCCCGGTGCTGCTCAGCTGCAGCACTGCAGCTCATGCCTTTGTTTGCAGACAGCCCATTTCGGTGCTGTTAATCGTACGGTGAGGATTAATAAAACATGAAGTTTAAAGATGTCTAAATCACAGTGGGGGAGCTGGTAATCTCTGCCAACAATAATATTTGCACTTTATTTTCCTCCGAGCATCCAGCTGAGGAGCAGAGCCTGGGCCAGGGAAGGGTACGCTGCACGACGGGGCACGGGGCGAGTGTGGCGCCGGGCTCCTCACCTGCTCCCCGGGGACCGTGGCTGGCTCAGAGGCAGCGGTGGGTGGGCTGTCCTTCCTCATCCATGATGGGAACCTCATCCCCCCCAGGGTGCTGGGCTCGTTCACCACAGCAGGGTGGGTGCTTCAGGGATGGTTTAATCCGGGGCTGAGACATGAAGTGGCCTCTCTGCCACTTCAAGGGGAGAGGGGCCATCTCTGCGTGGCTGTGGCCACCCCACTCTAACCCCAGCTCCTACAGCCACCCACGGGGTCCCTCTTGGGGTTGTCCCCTCCAGAGGGGTGGACATACCACATCTCTGCTGGGTGCTGTGAGACCAGGGCCACCAAAAGTGCATTTCTGCTTTTATAGGTGCTGGCCTGTGTTCCCACCATCCCCACTGCAGCCCCAACACCAGTGAGCTGAGGGAGCAGGCGCAGCCCCAGGGCTGAAATTGGGGCTGGGAACGTGCTGCTTCCCTGGCATGGCTGTTTCCTCCCCATCTCTTTGCTGCCTAACAAGCATCCTTGTCAAAATAGCTAATTTCCTTCCAGAACAAAAAGTCACCTGAATACATTTGGAAGCTGTATTGCACTATCAGGGTAATCAGAATTTAATTTGATGCAGTCAAGGCTCTAAAAAGATGTTATCAAGGGGAACATCAAAGCTGGATTCCTGTGCTTGGAAATGCAACTGGAATGCTTAGTCCAGATTTCTCATTTTATCAGAGACTTTCAAAATATCAGTCTAAATAACAAAAAATGAATATTAAGAGTATTTGCAAATTAATGTCTTTTGTAGCTGAACAAAGGCCACTGTCTAACCTACTTCTTTTGCATGTCTGGGACAGTCTCTTATTAAATCCTAATTATACAATTTTGTTGTGTCTAATCATTTCAGCACTTGCAGAAATTAGAACTGAAGCTCATTTCCCTGTTTGTTGCACCACACTGCTGTCTGGGGTCTCCATCCTGCACAGAGAGGTTGCTCCTGCTCAGGAGCTGGGGAGCCTGTGGGTACAGAGATGGGGGGAAGCGGGATGGGGACCCGGGCTTGTTCTTTCTCTCCGCCTTGGGGCTGTGCATGGGTCCCAGCCCTCGGGGGTGGCTGAGGAGCAGCTCCAGCTCTTACCACAGAGGGTGAGAGCATGACAATTTCAGGTTTTATTTTTAAAGTAAGAAAGGTCCCTCCTGGCATTTTTTGGGTGCCAAGAAGGTTAAAAACATCACCCTGGAGATGGGTGCTCCTTCTTGGGAAGGAGTATGTTTGATCTGGGCGCTGTGGCTGCTGCAGCAGCAGCTGATGCTGGGGCAGGGGCTGACAGAGCCATGGCCTTGACCCCCATCCCTTCCAAAGCCACCGCTCCTGTGCCAAGCTTGGGCTCCTTTGCCACCCAGCACGTGCGGAGCTGCCCGGGGTGGTGGGTGATGGCACGACAGCCCCCGCCCAACACCACAGCCATCGACCCCTCTCATCCCTTAGGTCCTGTCTCTGTAATGCCTGATCCCAACGCCCCCATGCAGGGGACACAGGGGACAGACCCATTCCTGCCTTCAGCCCTCAGAAACATGGTTGTCGTGGGGGAGCTTTGGGGGAAAGGAGCTTCAGTCAACTTCGTTAGGGAAATAGCACAGATCTTGTGTTCAAACCTTTGAAGTGTTAATTAAAAAGAATTATGCAAAGGAGAGAGGAATTTGAAACATTCATTTGAATCTCAATAAGGCATCTGTAGTAAAAATAGCAGCGGGATCAACTCAAGATACAGCAGTTCTGGAGCGAAACGGTCCCCGTGTCCCCGCCGCTGTGGGGCAGTGGGTTTCTGCCCGTCCCCTGCCCTGCATGGGTGCTGTGAGGTGTGCCCCAGCACGAGCCTGGGGAGACACTGCTTGCCTAATATTTAAAGATCTTGAAAGTATCTCATTTAAAAAACCCACCCAGCGGAGGGCTGCTGTGGTGCTTAACCACAGTGCGTGGGGACGGGGAGCGGGGCGCACGGGCTGGTGAGGTGGGCACAGGGCTGGGACCATCTCAGGGCATCCAACATGGGGCACAAGGCACCCCATACTGCCTGCAGTCCTGTCAGAGCCCAAACCAGCACCCAGCCTCCTCTCAGCACATCCCCTTCCAGGAGAAACCAGGGGGAGTGTGCCTCTTGGCAGGGCCCTTCATTAAAACCCCCGGCATGTCCTGGCCCTGGCTCGTTCCAGTGCAAAGCATCCAGGGTATTAATTACCAGATCAGCAGATAACGTCGTTAAGTTTACTCTTGCACTGCGTGGAGCCAGTGGGAATGTCAATGCCTCCTGCCCTTGGCATTGGCACTGCAAGGGCACGAGCTGGTGGGCTGTGCCGGGCTGGCAGTGCCACAGGGATGCCAGCACAGAGACCCCCGCACCTACAGAGAACTGATGCTCTCAGTTCATCCCCAGCATGGGAGCAGGGGAGCTGCAAGGGCACAGGTGCTCTGATGGGGATGGAGCAACGAGTCGGGGGTTTGCAAGCACAGGGTGAGAGCAGCCTGAGCAGGGGATGGGAGTGAGGAGTTTCACTGGGGCCACAACCCTGCAGGCAAGGTGCTGGCAGCCACAGCCAGAGCCTCACCGTGAAACTCCATGGAGATTTCAGAGGCTGGGGCTGTAACCTTAGCTGTGGGTTCAATTAAAAATATATGAATATCAGCCTGACCTTGGGCAGGGCTCAGGGCTGGCACCTGCCCCGTCCCCTGCCAGCCAGAGGAGGTGATGCTCTCAGCCAAAGCACAAGCAGGGTAACCCCAGTGCCTGCACCCCCACACCAGGGAGTGGGATTTCCATGGAGGAGGCCTCCCCGCTCCCGTTTGGAGGCATGAAGTCTGCAGAGGGGACCCTGGGGCCAAGGGGTTGGGCTGCTGGACCCCACCAAGGGATGCTGCTGGTACCCACAGCAGCCCTCCTGCCCACACAGGTATGCAAAGGAGCCAAAAAAGACCCCAGAAACACCATCAGCTTAGGAAAAGCTGTTAGTGCAGGACATGCTCACTGCAAATGCAGCCCAGAACCCAGCTGGGTGAAGTCTTGTTCCTCCAAGTGCAAGTGATGGCTGGGAAAACTCTTCTCCCTCTCCCTGCCCCAACCCTCAAAGCTTCCCACCCAGAGCCCCCATGCCCAGTGCTTATCTAGCCCTTTCCTTGCGTGAGTTCTGCACCTCCCACCCCTGCTCTGGGTGACACCAGCTCCCCACACCCACACTGATTTCCCAGGACACCATTCTTTCCAGACATGTCCCCCTCTTTGATCTGTGATCGAAAAACCATCCTGCCCTGCCTTGGTCAGTCGAACCAGCCATTTTCCATGGCAGAAGAATCAGAGAATCATACAATCCCAGACTGGTCTGAGTTGGAAGGGACCCCAAGGGTCACAGAGCTCCAAACCCCCTGCCACAGGCAGGGCCACCAACCTCCAGGCCTGGAGCTACACAAGGTTGCCCAGGGCCCCATCCAACCTGGCCTTGAACACCCCCAGGGACGGGGCACCCACCCCCTCTCTGGGCAGCCTGTTCCAGCCCCTCACCACTCTCTCTGCAAAGAACTTCCCCCTAAGAGCCAATTGAAACCTTCCTTCCTTCAGCTTCACTCCATCCCCCTTGTCCTGCCAGTGTCTCCCCTTTGAACAAGCTGATTCCCCTCCTGTTCCTCTGCTCCCTTCAGGGACTGGCAGGCTGCAGTGAGGTCCCCCCACAGCCTTCTCTTCTCCAGGCTGACCCAGCCCAGCTCCCTCAGCCTCTCTCCGTAGGGGAGCTGCTCCAGCCCTCTGAGCATCTCTGTGGCTCCTCTGACCCCTCTCCACCAGTTCCCCATCTCTCTTGTCCTGGGGCCCCAGCTCTGGACACAGGACTCCAGCTGGGGCCTCAGGAGGGCAGAGCAGAGAGGGACAATTAAAGAAAGGGATGGGGGGGTGGGGGGGATGGGGAAACAAGCCTATTTCAGTGCAACATGCAGCTGCTGCACTAGGCCCCAGGCACCGCGCTGTGGGATGGCACTTCTCTCAGCACTCTGAAGGCCGCTGGCCCTTCACAGCACCTTGGCAGATGAGGGTTTCCAAGGTCCTTTGGACAAAGTCGGTCAGCTGGCTTGCTCTGAAAGTGCAAGAAATATTCCTGCCCTCTGCCTCACTCCAGCAGACACCCCCAGATCTGGTGTCATGGCTGGGAGTCAGGCACTGAGCCCCAGGGACTGGCTCTGTGCTGGCTGGCTTTGGGCGTCCCGGTGTGCTCCTCACTGTTGGGGACTGTGCCCCTAAATAAGGTTGGAGACCCGCAGGTGCCACCTTTGCTCACTGGGTTGTACATGGAGGGCTCGGCCCCATGGTCAGCAGCAGCTCCCAGCAGAACCTCTGCTGGGTGCTATGCCCAGGCAGGGGAGCAGGGCAAAATCCATGGGATTTGGAGAAGGACCTTGGGAAGACTGGGAGGGAAGGGGAAGGGGGGAAGAAGCAGGCTGCATGGGCTGAGCCGCACGAGTGCCTGGAGGGATGGGCTTGGGGAGGTCTGGGGGCTATGGACTTGAGGGGGAAGGCTGATCATCTGGTGGCACGCTAGGTGTTCTCCAGATGTTCCACTGGAAAGCAGTCCCCTCAGCACCCCCTGAACCCCCATCCTTGAGAGACACCTGTGCTTATCAGGAGACAGCTGCGACGGTGTCAGCACTTCCTCACAATCTCACTTCTCAGCACGTCTCCCACTGCAGGAGCATCAAAGTGGGGGGCAAGGCGTTTTATTAGGGGGCCGAAACGCTGAGCTGCACAAACTCGCCCAACTGGGAGTGAAGAGCAGTGGTTTAATCTGCTCTATCTGCAGCAATAAAGAAGTTCCTTGTCACAGCACTGACAAAAGAAAAGGCAACATCTCCAGCAAACAATCCTATCTGCAGAAAGATTTCTTTTTTTTTTTTAATTTGTTAATTAGTGACTGCTGGGCATCAGAAGAATCGTTGGTTTCTCTGATATGCTGATTTCTTCTGTCTCTCAGTGGAATTGGAGATCACAAAAATAAAAAAAAAATTAAAAAAGAAAAAGAAAAGCAAAGCTGCTGCTTTAGAAGAGGGAATGGGGGAAAGTTTCAGTAAGGTCAGGAGAAATTTAATTGAAAGAATGAGTTTATTTCTCCTTTCC
Source organism: Zapornia atra (assembly GCA_013400835.1). Taxonomy (NCBI): domain Eukaryota; kingdom Metazoa; phylum Chordata; class Aves; order Gruiformes; family Rallidae; genus Zapornia; species Zapornia atra. The sequence continues at coordinate 79,269 of VZTU01024613.1, read as the reverse complement.
TAGAGGGGTGTTGTGTTACAGAGAGAGTGGTGAGGGGCTGGAACAGGCTGCCCAGAGAAGGCCAGGTTGGATGGGGCCCTAGGCCCAGGTCTAGAGGTTGGTGGCCCTGACTGTGGCAGGGGGGTTGGAACTCTCTGATCCTTGGGGTCCCTTCCAACCCATGCCATTCTATGATTCTATGAATTGCACGGGTTTCCCTGGTCAAGGGTGGTGGGTTCCAGCCAGCCACTGAGGCGATGGAGAGCCACGGCAAGAGCTGGGCACCAGAGGCCTGCCCGGCCTCCGCAGCAGCTCCCCCTCGTTCTGCTCGGCTGACCTCATTCAATTAATTTTGGTGGGTTTTTTGTTTTTTTGGACCTGGCTTAAAGATAATTAGCCAAAAGATGCCCTGATTTCATTCTTGGGAGTATGATCTTCCATTTAATTATTCAGCAAGCGTGCTTTCGCTCGCCATTTATGCTCCTAGGGACAAACGACACCGGGGGTCCAGCTCCAGTTACCCCCAGTGGGACCCATCCTGCCCCGATGGGCCCCATCATCTCTCTTGGGATTGTGCTGGGACCCTGCACTGCCCCCAGCCTGCCGCTGCCAGTGAAACAAGTTTGCCAGGCCTGATGCCACAGGGAGAGAGGCAGAGGGGGGTGCCGGGTGGCTCCGTGGGGCTCAACAGAACTGAGACCCCCCTTTCCCCACTCCTCCAGAAACCGCAAGAAAAAGGTCTTTTCTCTTAAAATGTTTTCTTCTCCCCATGGCCCCGGAGCTGTAATAAATCATCACTTATTTAAAACAAAATCCAGCTAATGGAGCAGCTGCATAATGTGTGTGCTTCAAAGGGAAAAAAAACTGTCAGCAGTTTCCCAACTTTGGAGGTTAAAACGCTGTCAAGTTATTTTTAATAGTTTTTCATTTGTTTTAATTTGCCATTCCTTAATATGCAGCGAGGAACTCGGGAAGGAACCGCTTCCTCCTTGCACCGCGTCCCCCCGGCTGGCAAACGCAGCCCTGGCCTCTGTGTCACTGGGCAGGAGTGGCTGGGGTGCCGTGCCGTGCCAAGGCACAGCGTGCCGAGCTGAGCTGAGCCATACAGGGGACAATGGTGCTGAGCTGTGCCATGCTACGCCATGCCAAGCCAAGCCATGCCGAGCCACGTGGAGCCAAGCTGTGCAGGGCAAGGCTGGGCTGAGGGGAGCTATGCCATGCTGTGCCAAGCCATGCCGTGCTGAGCCAAGCTGTGCTGAGCCATGCTGTGCTGAGCTGGGCAGGGCCAAGCCA